>JBCNJP010010537.1:0-21726 GCA_039602395.1 Deinandra increscens subsp. villosa
AGAATATGATCCGCCGGATCAAAATCACCTAGCGGATTAACTGATACGCTGCGGATCAATTGATACGCTGCTATCTGATACGCTGAAACTGCCGCGTATCAAACAATAACTGCCATGGATCAAGTGTTGAAGATTGCTTAGCGGATCAAATTCAGCGGATCACTGAATGTATGAATTTATACGGGCGGACCAGAATGTTCGAGCAGCGGATCACCAGCGGACCACCAGCGGACCAAACAGAATATGCATAATTTTTGATATTTTTTTGGTTTTTAACGCATGAATTCAACGTACAACTAAGCGAAAATGAACTAGAAGCAATCTGAACGAAGAAAACTTGCTGAATTGACGATAAACTGAGAAGAATCGATCAAAAGCTTACCAAACTTGAACTTTCTCTCTCTAAAACCCAAAACCGAACAGTAATTCGCAGCAACTGAGCAATCCTGCTCTGATACCACTTGTAAAACACAATACGGATCTAGCTAGTGCATTATTACGTTCGGATTCAAGCACACAAGGTAAATAAACTTCCGTATATAGATCACAGCTTGTTTACAGAGAGAAACACAGAGCACTCAGGTTACACCTTGAAAACACACACTTAAGAAAAGCTCAAACCTCACTCACACTCTCTGAATCAAACTGAAAACTATATATAGGGACTGATCCGGCGGACCAACTTACTAGCGTATCAAGTGGTCCGGCGTACCACTTGATCCGCCACTGATCCGCTGGATCTTACAAAACATAAACACATAACTTTACATACTCAAACTAACAAGACCTAGCACTAGACAACATAAAATGCTCTAACACCAACACATTCTCAATTGTGAATTTCCAAATCTGCAAATCTCTGATCAACATCTTGAACTAAAATCTTTTACAAGTAAAACATTTTCTAAGATGCAGGTGAACAAAACTGTTTTTCTTGGTAAAGACACATCACACCCTATGCCTAAGGCCAGGACTGCTCCTGAGCAAACTGCTCCTGGTGACAACATTGTTACACCAACAAGTGTTGAGCCCACACCAGACCGACCATCCTCTTCCACTGATATACAAATTCCCACCAAAAGGAAGAGGATGTCCACATCAAAAACCACACCCAAAATACCACAGGCACTCCACAATCACCCAAAAGGAATAGGACTAGGTCTCCTATACCTAGACCCTCCACAGGACTACCTCAGAATGAGGGTGGTATATCACCTAGGCCACATGAAGTAGATTCCCCAACCCTTATTGTAGGGAATATACTGCTGGACTTGGTTCAATCACCCAACCGACATTCTAGTGATAAGGTGACTTGCAGTAGTGATGAAGCAAGTCAGTGGAAAGGGCTGACACTACTCATGAAGTCCCACTTGACCCTAAGGACAGTGCCAACATCATTGAGACCCGATCCACGGAAACTGTTTCTGTCAGGGAACCTATTCAGGAACCTTTGATTGACAACATGAATCCCAGGTGCCAAGAAACCATGGGTGCTGAGCATGAACAAGTTCAGCTTGTTTGCTCTTCTTTGCTCAAAGATACTGGCAACACACCAGTTGAGAGCAGCATGCACATACTGAATTGACGGTTCGATATACAAAACTTGAAAATGAATTGGCAGCTCTCCGTGCAATTGTGAGAGCTCAAGGAGAAGAAATCGAACGGTTGAAGGCATGACAATCTGTGAAAGCCATTGATAGGTAAGGTTGTCAACCATACGTTGAAATGAAATTCACATGTCAAACTAGATTTAATTCAAAATAGGATCTTGCACAGGGTGTCTTCCTCAGATGTTGATGAAGTTGAACAAGTTGATCCGGTTGAACAAGTTGATCCGGCTGAACAACTTCATTCGGAGGAAGAAGGCTATGTTGATCCGGTTGAACAAGTTGATCCGGTTGAACAGCTTCATCCGGAGGAAGAAGGCCATGTTGGTCCGGTTGAACAACTTCATCCGGAGGAAGAAGGCCATGTTGATCCGGTTGAACAACTTCATCCGGAGGAAGAAGGCCATGTTGATCCGGTTGAACAACTTCATTCGGAGGAAGAATGCCATGTTGATCCGGTTAAACATGTGCATATGCAAACCACAAATGTGGATATAGCTCCTGAAGCTCTATCTTTCATGAGAAAAATGATGATTAGGAATACTCTTAACTGCACTTGGTTAAGGAGTGCTCCATCTCTGCCCATCATTACTTCGGAAGTTGCTCCGGAAGATAGTCCCAAGGCAGTTACTTCGGAAGTTGGCACTAAGACTATTCCTGAGCAAGTTATCTCGGAAGTCAGTCCCAATGCTGCAACTTCACTTCATGAATCTCCAAAGCTTGCCGATGATGATTCTCTCAGTGAGAGGACCATCTCTGGTTTCACTGACATGGAGAATGATGATCAGAGCACAGAAGGCCAGAAAGAAGACATGGATCCTGCAACAAAGGCTCTGATTGATCAATTAGAAAAGGAGAATGATGACCAGAGTACAGGTGGCCAGAAAGAAGACATGGATCCTGCAACAGAGGCTCTGATTGATCAATTGGAAAAGGAGAATGATGATCAGAGCACAGGAGGCCAGAAAGAAGACATGGATCCTGCAACAAAGGCTCTGATTGATCAATTGGAAAAGGAGAATGCTGAGATACAAAAGAAATTTCAAGAACAGAAGGAAAGTGCAGAGTTTGAAGAACGGAAACGACTACTCATAGAAGGAGGTATTTATGAGTATGTCATCAAAAATGCATACCTGATGTTCTTTATCAATGCAGCAAGGAGAAGATCTGATCTGTACATAGAAGAAATAATTTCCAAAGCTGAAGAGCAAGGTCTTTCAGACAAAGTTGACAAGTACAGAAGGGTCTTGGGAAATGAGTATAGGAAAATTTATATGAAGAAGAATGAAGATAACAGGGTTTTCCTAGCTCAGTTCAGTATGATGCTCAGAAGCAAGGAGTGTTTCACTGATGCATGGGTTGATGAGATGAAGGGTGAAGACTTGATCAAATGGATGTACATGATCCTAGTCATCCAAGCTGATCAAGCCAAGGAGATGAATGTAAAGAGATTTGTTGATAGCTCTTTAGAACAGGATCAACAAGAGAAGCAAGGTACTAGATATCAAACTCTATCTGAGGAGGATGACTTCCTGATTCATAAATGGTACTTCAAGGAAATCATGATGGAGGACCCAAAAAAATCAACTCTTGCAAATTACCAAGGCTGAGAAACGACTATGATGCTATCAGTAAGAGCCAAATTGAAAAGGAAAGAGTTACTGGTGTGAAAAGGCCACCAGGTATGCATGCTCTGTTTGACTCCTTACATCCTGAAGGTCTCAGCTACCTCAAAGAAAAGAAGAGTAAAGCTCATGTGCAAACTACTCAGCAAAAGAAGCCAAGTATCAACATTATCAAGGAAATGTTTAACACTGTCTCTGATCCTCATCTCTCATCATCTCAACCCTCCACCACAGCCTCACAACCCACTGCTCCCTCATTACCAGGTGCATTTTCTGATCTGAACAGAACTCTAGCCTCACAGCAACCCAGAAGAAACCCTACAGCTAGAACTAGTAGACCAGAAAAAAATCCTAAGCCTGTAACATTAAAGCCACTTCCACCAAAGTTTAGAACAGACAACTTCACACCCTTTGTACCACAACCTAGAATTGAACATACTCTTCCATCTCCATATCCTCATGATCACCTAAACAAACCACGAAAACCCTCATCTCCACCCAAATCACCAGAAAAACCACCCATTCCTCTTTCCTTTTCTGGAAGAAAGAAAACCATGGCTGCAAGAAAGGGTTATGTAGCTAAGAGGAAGAAGATAGTAGTGAGTGAATCTGAAGAAGAGTCTGAACCTTCAGATCCTCCCAACCCACATGTTGATGTCACTCATCCTTGCATTCTAAGGATTGAATTACACGAGAGTGAAAACATGCACTACTTCTTCATGAGCAATGGTGAAGTAAGGAAGAAATAGAATTTGAGAATGGATGATTGGGATAAATTGCATCAGATGGATATCATGACCATAATGGGAACTCCCCACTATATGGTATGTTAGTATATATGTTGGCATTTTGATATGGTGGGATGAGATGATTTATAAACAGGATAAATTTTACTTCTTTAGTAAATTGGAAGAAGAGAAAACCGGATGAACTACAATTCCTCAGGAAGAAGAGTTCATGAGGATTGAGAGAATATGAACTACAGTTCTTCAGGATGAACCGGATAAACTAGAGTTCTAAAGTTCTCCAGGATGATTAACCAGTTTTCTTCTATTATAATAACATACACATTTTCATTGAATCATAGCAGACTCCATTTTACTCATAACTGTGATCTTACATGAAGTATATATTCATATGTTATGTTAGTATATGTTGGCATTTTGATATGGTGGGATGAGATGATTTATAAACAGGATAAATTTTACTTCTAAAATAGAGTTCTAAAGTTCTCGAGGATGGTTAACCAGTTCACAATAAAATAAAAATCACATCAGTTCACAATAAAATCTATTTGCAACAATCAAATTTAGAATAAAATCAACTTTAATGATTGAGATAGAATCTATCTATATAATTAATGGGGTTAACCAATACAAAACATGAGAAAGAGTTAACAAAAATTTTAATATATATATATATATATATATATATATATATATATATATATATATATATATATATATATAGGGAGGGGATCATTTGAGAACCAATTGGGTTTGAGAACTAAAAAGAACTAATTTGAGCCACACGTTTATTTACATGTATCCCCCCTCCATGAATTGTAGTGGTCTCCCCTGAAATTTGTGGTTAATATTTAGTTCTCAAAAGTTCTCAAAACAAAAAGTTCTCATTTGAACCTAACCCTATATATATATATATATATATATATATATATATATATATATATATATATTGATCTCTATACAAAGATTTTCATCAGATCCTATACAAAAATCTATCTAACTAGCTAAGACCTAGCATCCGACATATAGTCGTCATCATCAAAGAAGTTGCTGCTGCTGTCATCAAGAAACAGCTTTTGACCAGGCGGCAATCTCAGTCCCAACTCAGAGGTGTAGGTGGAATCCCTGTTCTGGATTAAATACACATCCAGCTCTCTCCCCCCTCTGGTCCCTAGAGATGAAGTTTCATATCCCCTACAACTTCGGTAGTGATGAAATCAGCATACTCAAGCCCGTATTTGATGGACAGAGATGGGATCCTCCAGTAAATGAGGAAATAGCCAATCGATGCGTGGTTTAGGTATTGCACCATTTGATCCAGATCATGACAATCAAATGTGCGAATGTCGACATAGTCGACATAATCTACCTTTCCCTTCCACACATTATGGCCGGTGGCATTCCGGTGGAAATCACCAGAGTGATGGACCTTGAGGGTGAACCTCCGACCACCTGTAAAAAACCCAAATGCAGAGTAGAGAGTAAGTAACTAAAAAACATAAAACCCTAAAAATAAAAACGTATAGCCATTGTTGAGTGAAAATACACTTACGGGGAGTCTTTCCCTAGTAGGGTGCTGGTTCATTAACACCCCTAATCCTCCATTGTTTACCAAAGGCAGCCATTGATCGATCGAAGTTTTTTTCTTGATGAACAGGATAGAAGATTTTGGTGGCGAAAAAGTGGAAATTTAAAGGCAGACAGGGCACGCTACCAACTATGGTGGGAAGAAGTGGAAAGGTCAGGCCACGATAACCGTGTATATTTTGTTACCTTTACCACGCAAATCCTGTTTTTACCGTGTCTATTTATTACCTTTAGCAACGCAAATTTTGTTTATCAATTATTTCTTATGTGATGCGAGTAATTAAATAAGTTCTGGTTAAAATATAACCAATTAACACTTTTGTCTTAATGGTTCTTCTTAATCTTGTAGTTTATTCCTTTCTTTGACTGACCCAGGTTCAAGCCTTGTTTGCTACAATTTATAATTTTTTGATTGTCTAATAGTGGATGACAAGATTTATAAACTGGATAGATTTTAATTCTTCAGTAAATTGGAACAAGAACAAAACCGTATGAACTAACAAGAACAAAACCATATGAACTAGAATTCCTCAAAAAGAAGAGTTCATCTGGAATGAGAGCAGATGAACAGAACCGGATGACATTTTTAGACAATTGTTTCACTACCTTGGCGAACTGAGATGATTTATAATTAAACAGGATCAATTTTAGTTATTCATTAGAGAAGAAGAAGAATAGAACCGGATGAACAAGAGTTCTTCAGGATCAAGACTAATTATTCAGTAATAGAACAGGATGAACTAGAGTTCTTCAGGATGAACCGGATAAACTGGAGTTCTTCAGGATGAACTATATAAACTATAAATAACCAAAGTTGTTATTTCTGTTCGTAGTCTATAGGATATTCCCATGTATTTAAACCCATTATCTATTGAATTAAAATTATTGTGGTTGACGACAATTCCTTATAATACACTAATATTTAGTCACACAACCTAATATATGTAGAAGACAACCGGATGAACAAGAATTCTTCAGGAAGAAGAGTCAAAAGACACATCGGATGCATACAATTAATTACATATATAATCCAAAAGATGTGATATCAGTTAATTAATTACAAATATATATATTAAAAAAACAACATAAACTTATAACATGCTCCCACTAGAGAAATTGTCTGAATCGTCATATCGGCCTGTTCTCCATGGGTAGCTACCTTCAGAGGGGGAGGAGGAGGAGGAGGAAGACACCTCCACATCTCCATCAAGGTAGATGGATATGACCTCCTCGTCCATGACGTGCAGACCAAGGCCCTAACATCCCTCGGATCATCAGTGAATGGAACCAGTCCAAAATCCAGAGACCACCCTGGGATCCTCAGGTAGGGGTCGAAATCGTTCAAGTCATAACCTAGGGACACCATTTGACCTAGTTCATCGAACGAGAAGGAGTTAATGTCAACCTCATCGAAGTAGCGAACCCTCCCATCGATGTATTGTATCCGACCATTGAGACTCGCAAAACACCCTAAGTGATAGATCACCAAAGTAAACAGACTAAAATCTTCTTCCCCTGTTCAAGAAAAATAACCAAATTTCAGAGACGCGAATCCCACATTAAAGCATTTGAATTTAGATGATTACTCACCGTATTCGGGGCTATCTTCCACATTCAGAGGACGCAAATGCGACATTTTCAGAGAGTGGCATGATAAACCAAAAAACAGAGAGCTGAGAGAGCTAACGGCGTATATGGTGATGATCGACAATTAATTAATTAATGATATGATTTATATCCGAAAGTCGAGGTGGTAGATAAAGATTTGACCTCTAGTAATGATGTATATCCGCCGTCGCCACAGATCATTAACTAATTAAAATTGGCTTCTATTTAGTCGCGTTTAATATATGTAGCCATATGTAATAGATTTTTGTCACTCACAACCTACTATTTAGTCACACAACCTAATAATAGTGACCATTTGTACTAGTTTTTAGCCACATAACTAAGTAAAAAGCGTGGTCATTGCTCACATTTAGCCACACATAATATATAATTAATAGTTTTATTTTTTTTATTTTACTAAGTAATAAAATCTACTCTTCCGTCACACAACATTATTTAAACGTGGCCATACATTCCTTTTTGGTCACACGAATTAAAAATCATAAAAATTCCATGGCCGTTTGGTGCATTTCGCCACTCTTTATTAAGCGTGACAAAAAAGGGCCACATGTTTTCGTAAAACAGTGACTAAAGCGACTGCACCTGATTGTTGTTGTCACAAGGCTATATATTTGGCCACGGGCACAAAATATGTGTGGCTAAAACTAGTATTTCTTACCTTTGGCCACGTTTTTTACAAAACTGTGGCTATGCGTAAAAAAAAACCGACGCCAAAGCCACTTTTTGACGTAGTGTGTCAGATTTTCAAGCATTTGCTGCAATACAAAATTCGATGCAAGCTATGATGCAAACTATGATAATGAAATTGGAACAAGTCAAAAAGTTCCCTAATTATTAAAATTAGAAGATTATCTTAGTTGGGTTAAGCGGTTTGAAGCTTATGTTGATACGAATGATGTTGATATGTGGTTAGCGTTTAATGAACAATACATATATCCTAAAGATGATTCTGGAGAGCCGATTCTTCAAAGAAAACTCACTTCTAAACAAAAGAAAGCATATCAAGCTGAGAAAAAGGCATATGGTACTTTGACAATGGCATTGCCCAAAGAATTGCTACATCAATTTTCTGCTAATTATACATCGAAAAGTTTATGGGATGCTTTGGAGAAGAGATGTGAGGGTAATGACCAATACAAGAAAAGTTGACAAAAGGTCTTGAAAAAGGAATTCCATAGTTTCAAGCATTATCAGAATGAATTAGTTCCAAATCTGATTGCAAGATTTGAACATTTAATGAGTGAGATGCATTTGGTAAGTCTTGAAAAAGAAGGGGCTGATTTGAAAGAAAAGATTTTAGAGGCATTACCCGAGAAATGGGAAAATTATGTCATGATGATTACACATGTTAAAGAATATTCGGGTTTATCTTTCAACGATCTGATTCAAAGAATACAAGCAAGGGATATGGAGTTAATTGTGAACAAGTCACTTCCTGCTCAAGTCTAAAGTCCTGTTGTGTATCATGGTGAAAATGATTCTACCATCAATGTTGTGAAGTCTAATATTCTAAGTTCCACACCTCCTACAACATTTATTGCCGGTAAATCTGAACACTCTAGTTATTCTTCTGATTGCACTGTTTCAATTCCTAGTTCTTCAACTCAAAATGCTTTATGTAAAATTTGGTTACAACCAAGCCATAATGAAAGGTAAAACAAACTTATATTGCATTTTACAAAACAGAGTTTACATTGAAATTCAGCGGAAGCATTGAAAAGTCTACAAAGTTTTTGTTTTGCCCGAATAGAAAATAAAAGTGTTTGAAATGCATTTCCCAAAATATTTTGCAAAATTGAGTATTTCCTATGCTCGTGCCTCCTTGATCCTCCAAGTGACCTGAAAAGCATTCAACAATCAAGTGTCAGCAAAAGCTGGTGAGTTCACAAAGGCACTTGCTGTTGAATCTGCTGATACAATTTTGAAACTTCAAGAAGAATTATCTACACTTCGTGATGCAAATTTTCTTCTTCGAGATAACAATGAAGTTTTGACAAAGGATGTTGAGATATATAAGAAAAAGTGGGAGAAAGTTACTGAGGAAGTCTTAGCTGAATGTGAAATAAAAAAAACTGCAAACATATCAGTACAATGATCTCAATAAAAAATTCATTAATTCACAAAAAGAGGTGTTTGCTGCTCAACAGAAAATTTCTGAATTAACGCTGGAAATTTTGGAGTTACAAAGGCAAGTCAAGAATTGCAACTTATCACCAACTTTGCTGAATTTCTTATAAAAGAAGGATAGGAGTGAAGATAGTTCTAAAGAGGATGATATTCACAAGGTTCCTCAACTGGTGGATTTATTTGAGTTTACGTCTGCTCCTCTTGATCCGAAAACTGAAATGCTTGACTATTCTAAATTTGCAACACTAGCAAAGAAGAAGAAAAATAAATCGAAGAAGAAAATAACATTTGGTGAAGCTCCAAAGTTTGTTTCGAGTTAATCATTTTTGGAGAACGAAAACATTTTGGGTGAAGTTGAGAAACCTTCAAGTCATTCATCTGAAGAAGAAGCAGCTAAATCTTTAGTGCGTGAGAACAAGCTGAAGGAAACTAAAGATCAATTTACTAGAGAAGCAAAAGGGAGAGATGCTTCTAGTTCTCAATCAATGAAGAATGAGAAAGTGTTGAAGGTTTCAAACACAAAGGTTTGGGATTTGAGGTTAAAGAGGTACCTGTTCAAGCTCAGCAATCAATGAAGAATGAGAAAGTGTTGAAGGTCAGGAATTCAAAGAAATCACAACCTCATACAAAACAAGTTTTTTATTCTTCTGGAGGTCCGTCTTCTGAATCTAAGGTTTCATCGTGGAGTCAACCTCCGAGGTTTGATTCCTATGATGATTTCTTTGATAGTTTTGGTTCTGATCATTCTTCATGTTATCACAATTCATAAAATTGTTCAAATGTTCTGGGTCCTTATGTCTATGTAAGCGAACCCGGTTGTTCACGCAAATGCGGGCTGAATGTATTTGGTTGGGAATGAGGGTTGGTAATATTTTGTCACTTCATGGAAGCTAAGATGGTACGTGTTTGTGAACTTGGTTCTGGTTACACCGGACGTGCATTCACAAGAGTGGTGCATGGAAGAAACGGACCTTAGTCCCTTAAAAAGATAATTTTCATAATAAAATAACCGGCACGCAGGGTTGTTACCCTCGTGGTTCATGACGACGTGTCGAGTACGGTGTACTGGCCTGAGAGGGGGTGCCGTAAGTAAGTGGCATTACACCACTATATTTATTCACTAGCAGCATAGTTTCCTGGTGTTCGTACTCCTCGCTGACGATCACTCGGGAGAGTAATGATACTAGATTTGAGGTTGAGAGGTGGTCTAGTTGCTGCTAGTGAATAATCTTAAAAAGCTTATAATTACTCGTTCAACCATCTTTAACCACTGGTACGTTCTCCCAAGTAATATTAACTTCGATTTATATTTCTTAAAATACCAGCTTATTAGTTTTTATTTTCCTGTATTTTTCTTCCATCAATAATTTCTTCTTTAAAACTTAATATTAGATTTGGCTAGATGATAACAACGACTGAGTATCTAGAGCCCTCATTTTCCATTGTGTCCTAAATGATCCGATTCAACTTACCACTACTATACTGCTCCATGATGGGTGCACATTCCGGTGTAATGTGGTGAAATAGTAGTCGTCAGCACACGCCATTAACATTGAAAACGCTACTGGAATATCTGGGTGTCCACATTCATTTGATAAAAGTCCCGTAACTCAGTTTTCGGGTTTTCAAATACAAAAATAAAAATGTTGCCTCCACCCATTCACTATTCTCTTAACTTGTGATATTTTAATCACTGAGATGTAGGGTTTCCTAGGCCAAATTTCCAGATCCAAATTCTAGACCCGAACAATCACATGCACGTAATAAAGGGTTGTACCTTAAGAAACAAAACTTATACTAAAGTGATCCAAACGGGTTTCTTGATTTCCAGCTCTGGCTCAAGTTCCGGAGAGCATATATGACCTTGCATGTATAATCAAAACCAGATTAGGTTGTGGATTCCTCAAAAACGGAATCCAGAACAAAACCGAGCATGTACTAACCTTAGATTGCCTCAAATTTGTTCCCAATGCCTCTAGATCACTCTTGATCGGACATGCAAGCCCTCTTGGAAACCTAACAACTTCTGTTCAGTAGAGTATCATAACCAAACCATGCCCAAAATCAAAAAAACGAACGGGTTAGAAGCTTACCTGAGTTGTTTGGCACGTGCTTGAGCTTCGAACTTCAGACCCGAAGCTTCCTTTGCCGAAAATGGAATCCACAGGTGTCTAAGGGAAGAAAGGAGAGAGTTCTCTCTAAGAAAAACCGAGAAAATGAGCAGAAATGAGGAAAAACAAGTTTTTAATAGTCCTGGGCGACAAGCGGACCTCATGAGGTGCAAAGGGAGTCCATGCGGTCCACATGGACTCAGAAACACACACGGATCCTGATCCGTTGACCCGTGAACCGCCCGGTCGACCTGACACACAAGCGGACTACATAAGGGTACCTAGAGACACATGCGGTCCGCATGTGTCAACTTTTCACTTTTTCTTTTATTTTTCTTTTAAAATTTTCCGTTTGTTCTCGTCGTTTTACAATAGGTGTTACAACCTCTCCCTTAAAAGAATTTTGTCCCGGAATTCGCTAAGGCTTAAAAAGATGGGTGTACTTCCTTCCCATGTCCGCCTCCGATTCCCAAGTATACTCGGGTCCAGGTCGAGCATCCTATTTAACCTTTACCGTCGACACTTTCCTCCTGCGCAATTTCTTCACAATCCGTTCCACAGTTTCTGTAGGTTTCTCCGTAGAGTTTAGCTATTCATCCACCCGAATTTTCTTTAGCGGAGTTTCAAGGGTTTCATCAACCAAACATTTGTGCAGATTCGACATGTGAAACACATTATGAACTCTACTGAGTTCCTTGGGTAAATGTAATTGGTAGGCGACGCTACCAACTTTAGATGTGATTTTAAAAGGACAAATACAACGAGGACTTAACATGCCTCTCTTTCCAAATCGAATAATCCCCTTCCAAGGGATATCTTTAACATAACCATATACCCTTCTTCGAATTCTAATGGCCTATGGCGCCAATCAGCATAACACTTTTGTTAGTCCTGCGCGGCTTTAATCTTTTCTCGAATCTCTCGAACTATTTAATTCGTAGCCATAACCAGTTCTGGTCCTGTAAGCTGTCCATCTTCAACCTCATACCAACACAACGGAACTCTACATTTCGTTTCGTATAGAGTTTCAAACGACGCCATTCTTTGTATACTAGAGTGATAACTATTATTATATGAAAATTCTACCAACAGTAGGTGAGTATCCTAACTGCCACCAAATTCTATTGCACATGCTCTCAGCATGTCTTGCAAGGTTTGGATGGTATCTTTCTCTCACTCTGTGCGTCCGTCTGCGAATGATATGTCGTGCTTAGCTTCACCTTTGTTCCCAAGGATTCTAGAAGACTTTGCTAGTAGTGGGAAGTTGTAACACCCGTATACAATTTGATGTCAAACATAGCCATTTATATCATTAAAAACTGGTCCCAGAAATTTTTAAACAAAACATGTTGCTTGCTAACCATGTAGCACCTTCGTGGTGGTTTTACATTTACAAAATACAGTCATATTGAGTTTGACATTCAAAAATAATCATGAACTTGTTATATAAGTTCTCTTCACTAAGATACATGAAGGGTGGTTCGTTTCTTGACGTGATCGGTTCTTCGAAGTCTTGATGAGCATCCCCCGTTAAGCTTTCCCTTTACCTACAATTCACTCACTTTCAAAAATGAGTTTATATTGCTTAAACATGTATAAAACACTGTTAACAAGGAAAATAATTAACATAATCAGGGACTGTATTCCAGGAGTATCGCTTGGAACTTCACAATTTCCAAGTCGTATGCCTAGAGC
Organism: Deinandra increscens subsp. villosa; assembly: GCA_039602395.1. Taxonomy (NCBI): domain Eukaryota; kingdom Viridiplantae; phylum Streptophyta; class Magnoliopsida; order Asterales; family Asteraceae; genus Deinandra; species Deinandra increscens. Next base: position 13,128 of record JBCNJP010010537.1, read on the forward strand.
TGCAGGAGTATCGCCTACAACTTTTGAAGTTCCAAGCCATACGCTTGGAACTACTTTTCCAGGGCTTGAGCCAAATTCGGCCAGTTTTATACTTAGCCAAATTTTGCTCCCTTTTCCCAGATTTTTACACCAGTTTTCCCAACCAAATTCCATACCCTTTATCATGGGTTTATCTATCATAAAACACTTCTAAAAACATGTTTTCTTGTCTACAACATACCTTAGTCGGATCAAATTCGTACTCTCGACTAACGGGTTCAACCGACCCGTTTGACCCATTAAGAGATTTCTTGTGACAACCATCAAAGGTTATCATCCAGAATTTGCCCAACACATGAAATTTACATCTATGAACATAATACAAGCAATATGGCCATGTAATATTGGTGTGCAAACTAACAATTAGTCCTACAATTCCGTTATGAGTTTAGCATTACGCATTACCGATACACTAAGTTTTGACATAGTTCATATAATTTCACTCTACTTAACATTGGTTCACTAAATCATTTTAGTTGATGTCCAAATTATACTCGTACCATTAATTGACCCGTTAAGACGGGTCCTTGCCTTTGGTTTACCCCAAATGCCTAACTTGACCACATATAGGCCTTGGAATCTATGGTTCTATAACTATTTATGATTCCTTTCTTTTGTTACTTGGCATAGACTCTACAAGCCCATTTTAGCCATTGTAACTTTCATTCATTATTCGATTCGTCTGAATCTTTTCTATGGTCAAGTTTATCATTGGAGAACCTATTGGCTTTGAGTTTCATGGTTCCTAGAACCATTCGTCACCCATTATACACTTCATAGTTTATTCTTCTAAATTGTAAATACACATTTACTTATCTACATCATGTAACATAAATAATGTTACCTTTAGAGCTTGATCCACAGTTTCCACCAACTCCTGGAGTTGTTCCCTTGATCACCTTGATTGCCTAATGGGTCACTAACAATGTTAGGACCTTAATCATAGTAGCACTTTTACCACATTTCAATAACATGATTTCTATGCTACACATACATATTACAAATTCACAAGGATGGAAATATCAAGCATGATCACTAAATTTACATCTAGCCACATGGATTCATTAACATCAACATGACCACTAGAGGCATACATTATCCATGCTAGCTAGTACACTTAATATCATCAAGTTGGTTCAATTTTTGTGAAATTATAGCTCCCTATGGTCATCCAACATCAATACAAACAAATTTGTTGCATTTACCATATTTTAATTCTCTTAGGCATTTTATCAAACACCTTGTGGGCATACATTTATACACACATATAACACAACCTATTGAACCTCCTACTTGTCAAATTATCAATGTTTAGGTGAAGTCACCTCCAACCCATCTTTAATTCATCATGTAGCATCAAATTCAAGTTAGAAATTCATGATTATAACAAATTTCAAGACTATCTTAAGTAGTCATCTAACATGAGGTTTAAGTAATAAGATTTGGTGACTTCTTCACCAATTAGCTAACATCTAGCATGTTTACACTACTTTAGATGCTCCTAATAACCATAGATTCATAAAACAACAACAAATTGCAGATTTGGACTCCTAATTTTCGAGACTCCCACATGCAAAGAATTGGGGTTTTACTTACTTGCTTCAAGAATGTGTTTAGGGCTTGAAAACACCTCAGATTTCAGTTATGATGCACCCAAAATCGCAGCCTAAGCTTCAATATGCAGAATTTGGATTTTGAGATGAGGAGGAGGGGTTGGGGTTGAGATGCAGATTGTAGTCTGCGATCTCCCCCTCCTCCTTCTCTATTTTGTTTAATCTTTATTCCATAATTACCATTCTGGCCCCTAAAGTTTCATTCTTGTTTTAATTGTTAACTAGAATACATATTTACTCATTTAACCCCATAATTCCCATGATATAAATTTTTACTAACATAAGGGATTATTTTAACTACGAGAAATTTTTACTTAACTAGACATTAACGGGAGAGTTTTAAATTATATAAAATTTGGGATGTTACAACTCCACCCCCCTTAAAAGGGGTTTCGTCCCCGAAACGATTTACGTACCAAATAAGTGAGGGTAGTAGCGTTGCATTTCATCCTCTAGTTCCCACGTCAAGTCAGAGCCTTTTCTATGCTCCCATTGAACCAATACTTGGTTCACTTCTTTGTTTCGAAGCTTCTTCACCTTGCGATCAAGAATCGCGATGGGCCTTTCTACATAGTTAAGCTTCTTATCCACAACCAAATCATCTAGAGGCACATAAGCACTTTCATCCGCCAAGCACTTTCGTAGGTTGGACACATGGAAGGTGTTGTGGATTCCGCTCAATTCTTCCGGTAATTCCAATTGATAAGCATTATCACCCACTCGGGCCAATATTTTGAAAGGTCCAATAAACCTAGGACTTAGTTTACCCCGCTTTCGGAAACGGATTACACCCTTCCATGGGGACACTTTCAACAAGACCATGTCCCCCTTTTTGAATTCAATAGGCCTTCGTCTCTTGTCCGCGTAGGACTTTTGTCTATCTTGAGCCGCTTTCAAACGGGCCCTTATCAAGTCGAGCTTTTCGGATGCTAGTTTAACCACTTGCTTACTAGCTAGCTCTCGTTGACCCACTTCACCCCAACACACGGGTGTTCGGCATTTTCTACCATAAAGCATTTCGTAAGGCGGCATCCCAATGCTCGAGTGGTAGCTATTATTGTAGGAAAATTCAACAAGTGGAAGGTAGTGATCCCAACTCCCACCAAAGTCAATAGCACATGCCCGCAACATGTCCTCAAGTGTTTGGATGGTTCTTTCACTTTGTCCATCCGTTTGTGGGTGGTAGGCGGTACTAAGTAAAAGTTTTGTACCCAACCACTCCTGAAATTCCCTCCAAAACTGGGAGGTGAACCGGGTATCCCGGTCGGACACGATTGATACGGGGACACCATGAGCGTGATATTATCTCGTTGATATACACATCCGCCATCCTTTCAGAGGAATAGGTTTCCTTGATTGGTATAAAATGAGCACTTTTGGTCAATCTATCAACCACCACCCATATAGCATCATATCCCTTGGGTGTTTTTGGCAATTTAGTTAATAGATCCATTGTAACGTGCTCCCACTTCCACGTTGGAATTTCTAATGGTTGGAGCTTGCCATAGGGCTTTTGATGCTCCGCCTTGACTTGTGAGCAAGTCAAACACTTTCCCACGTACTTGACTATGTCCCGCTTCATGCCGGGCCACCAATAGTCGCGTTTCAAATCATGGTACATTTTTGTCGCCCCCGGATGAATCGAGTATCGCGACTTGTGAGCTTCATCAAGCAACAATTTCTTTGCTTCACAAGTGTTTGGAACCCAAATTCTCCCAAATCGGGTTCTAAGCCCACTTTCTTCTTCTACCAAGTTTTTCACTTGGCCCACAATTCGCTCTTTCTTTTGGTTTTCACTTTTTATAGCCTCCACTTGGGCTTCTTTGATTTTGGTGATCAAATCGGACGTCACCACCAATTTCATTGATCGCACCCTTATAGGAGCGTAATCCCCCTTTCGGCTAAGGGCATCTGCTACCACATTGGCCTTGCCCGGGTGATAGTGGATTTCACAATCATAATCCTTGATGGTCTCGAGCCACCTTCTTTGCCTCATATTCAACTCTTTTTGCTCAAAGAAATATTTGAGGCTTTTATGGTCGGTGAAAATGGTGCATTTCACCCCATAAAGATAGTGTCGCCATATTTTTTAAGGCGAACACCACCGCCGCCAACTCCAAATCATGAGTTGGGTAGTTTTGCTCGGTCACCTTTAATTGCCTTGAACCATAGGCAATCACCTTGCCCCGTTGCATTAAAACACAACCAAGGCCCACTTTTGACGCATCGGAGTATACCACCATATCTTCCATTCCCTCCGGGAGGGTTAAAACCGGTGCTTGCGTCAACTTTTGCTTAAGGCTTTGAAAAGCCTTCTCTTGATCTTCACCCCACACAAACTTGGTGTCTTTTCGGGTTAGTTTAGTCATAGGTAGGGCTATCTTCGAGAAGTCTTGAATAAATCTCCGATAGTAGCCCGCTAACCCTAGAAAACTCCGCACCTCCGTCGGATTCTTTGGGGGTTCCCATTTGATGACGGCTTCAATCTTTGCCGGATCCACCATAACCCCATCGGCGCCAATGACATGGCCTAGGAATTTCACCTCCTCTAACCAGAAGGCACACTTGGAGAATTTTGCATATAGCTTTTCCTCCCTTAATCTTTCTAGTACCTCCCGTAAATGTTTAGCGTGCTCCGCTTCGTCTCGGGAGTATACCAGAATGTCGTCAATGAACACAATCACCGACTTGTCAAGCATAGGCTTACACACCCGATTCATGAGATCCATGAAAGCCGCGGGTGCATTAGTGAGTCCAAAGGACATCACTAAAAATTCATAATGGCCGTATCTTGTTCTGAAGGCTGTTTTGGGAACATCTTCCTCTTTCACCTTCAGTTGATGGTACCCTGAACGTAGGTCTATCTTCGAGAACCATTTTGCCCCTTGAAGTTGATCAAATAAGTCATCAATTCTGGGCAATGGGTACTTATTCTTCACCGTGAGTTTGTTTAACTCCCGGTAGTCTATGCACATCCGCATGCTACCGTCCTTCTTTTTCACGAACAACACCGGTGCTCCCCACGAAGAGACACTCGGACGTATGAACCCTTTATCCAACAACTCCTGGATTTGGGTCTTCAATTCTTGTAGTTCCGCTGGTGCCAACCTATACGGAGCTTTAGCCACCGGCTTAGCATTTGGCACTAAGTCAATTTTAAACTCCACCTCTCGATCGGGTGGTAACCCCGGTAAATCATCCGGAAATACATCCTTGAATTCTTGCACCACGGGTAAGTCATCTATTGCGGGACTTTGAACTCTAGTATCCGCCACCATAGCCAAATAGGCTTGGCACCCGTGCATCATGAGCTTCCTAGCTTCCATCATCGAGCATATAATTGGAACATTTTGTTTCTCACCATGAATGGTGACTTTGCTCCCCTTTGGCGAAGATATCTCTATCGCCTTCCGGTCACAAATGACCTTTGCGTGGTTGCGGGATAGCCAATCCATCCCCACCACCACCTTGAATTCTCTCATCGCCATTGGAATGAGATCTATCAAGTACTCTTCGTCATTGATGGAGATTTTGCATCCCCGACATACATCAAAAACAAGAATACTTTTGTCATTAGCTATTTCTACCTCTAGGGGTACATGTAATTTTTCAATTATAAACGAAGGATGCTTAATAAAATCATACGAAACAAATGATCTATTAGCTCCCGTATCAAATAATACGTGAGCAGGTATCGAATTAACAAGAAATGTACCTGCCACCACGTTGGGGTCTGATTTGGCTTCTTCGGCCGTTAGTTGGAATGCCCGGCCCGTAGCTTTTGGCACTTCCACTTTCGCCCCACTTCTTGCCCCCTCCTTCTTGAGTTTTGGGCATTCAAATTTTCTATGCCCCGTCTGATAGCAATTGAAACATCGTGGTTCATCAGATGGGCAATTGGAGATAACGTGGCCTTTCCTGCCACACTTTAAGCATGGGCGGTCTTTGAATATGCACTCTCCCGGGTGCCCTTTTCCACAAATTTTACATTTTGAACCGCCCCCTCTAGTGTCCTTTTTCTTGGACGAGTCGCCCACTTTTTGCTTCTTGGGAGGATTCGGATTCCCCCCAGTGAGGCTTTCTTGCTTCTTGGGCTTCTTCCCGGATTACATCCATTTCTCGCGCCCGAGCGGCGTTAATCATTTGTTCCACCGTAGTGAAACGGTCTAGAGGCATGAAATTCTTTATCTTTGCCTTCAACATGTTCCGGTAAAAGAACATTCGTGCCCCTTCAGTGGGTAGCACATCTGAGCAGAATTTTACCCTATCAAGGTAAATACCGGTGATTTCATCAACTGTTTGAGTATCCCCTTGCTCCAACTTAAGGAACTCTTGCTTCAACTCGTTGACCGCAGAGGGTGGGCAGTGATGCTCAAGAAATAATTCTTTAAATTCCGCCCAAGTTAGGGCGTCTGCCACCTGCCTGCGCCTTTTTCTAGGACCTTTGCGTCCCACCAATCTTTTGCCCGATCTACTAGTAGACCCGTAGCAAAGATAACTTGATCTGCAGCCTCACAATGGCTTCTTTTGATTACCCCCTCCACATTGGTCACCCATCGGTGACTAGCTATTGGGTCGGGATCACCCGTGTATTGCGGGGGTTTACACGCCATGAAAGTCCTTGAAGGAACTCCCCTTCTTCTTTGGCGTACCTGCCTCCCCTTTGTTCAGGAGGGCATTCTTTAATTCCTCGAACTTTTCATTCAAGGTGCTCAATAGATCCTCCTGGATCTTTTGTACATACTCGGGGATAGCTGCCTGAATGGCACTTCCCACTTCTTCAGAGATTTGGGCCTTCAGTGCCCGCTGTCTCTGTTCTTCTGCAAGATCACCGCCATCATGGTCCGTCATTGATCTACAGAATAAGTTTTTCATTAGCTTAACAGCTTTTATTTACCCTTACCGCGGCAAGGTTTTTATACATTATATCGGTCATAGCCGATATCCCTTCCCACAGGTTTATACGAGGTTTCTAGCCGTAGCATTACCCCGCTTCTACCTGGGACACTTTTTCACACATACATTATATTGGTCATAGCCAATATCTCCCCCCAGGTTTATACGAGGTTTCTAGCCTTAGCATTACCCCGTTTCTACCTGGGACACTTCACTCACGCACTTCCCGGTTCAGGTGTGAATACACCTCCCCGTGCGTTTCCCGAGTGATAGCTAATAACTCTGCCTTTACAGGCATATAGGAACATTCATTCATATTAAATACAATTTCAATAATCAGTTGAAGGTTATGTACCTTGCCCGGACGCTTCATCAAGCTTGAACCGATCACTTTTCCCCGATCCCTTGAGCTCAAGGTTTGAGTTTAAGTACTCCCCGAGTACTTAATTCTCTCAAACCATGGCTCTGATACCAAATTGTAACACCCGTATACAATTTGATGTCAAACATAGCCATTTATATCATTAAAAACTGGTCCCAGAAATTTTTTAAACAAAACGTGTTGTTTGCTAACCATGTACCACCTTCGTGGTGGTTTTACATTTACAAAATACAGTCATATTGAGTTTGACATTCAAAAATAATCATGAACTTGTTATATAAGTTCTCTTCACCAAGATACATGACGGGTGGTTCGTTCTTGACGTGATCGGTTCTTCGAAGTCTTGATGAGCATCCCCCGTTAAGCTTTCCCTTTACCTACAATTCACTCACTTTCAAAAATGAGTTTCTATTGCTTAAACATGTATAAAACAGTGTTAACAAGGGAAATAATTAACAAAATCAGGGACTGGGTTCCAGGAGTATCGCTTGGAACTTTTGAAGTTCCAAGCCATACGCCTGGAGCTGCAGGAGTATCGCCTACAACTTTTGAAGTTGCAAGCCATACGCTTGGAACTACTTTTCCAGGGATTGAGCCAAATTCGGCCAGTTTTATACTTAGCCAAATTTTGCTCCCTTTTCCCAGATTTTGCATCAATTTTCCCAACCAAATTCCCTACCCTTTATCATGGGTTTAACTATCATAAAACACTTCTAAAAACATGTTTTCTTGTCTACAACATACCTTAGTCGAATCAAATTCGTACTCTCGACTAACGGGTTCAACCGACCCGTTTGACCCATTAAGAGATTTCTTGTGACAACCATCAAAGGTTATCATCCAGAATTTGCCCAACACATGAAATTTACATCTATGAACATAATACAAGCAATATGGCCATGTAATATTGGTGTGCAAACTAACAATTAGTCCTACACTTCCGTTATGAGTTTAGCATTACGCATTACCGATACACTAAGTTTTGACATAGTTCATATAATTTCACTCTACTTAACATTGGTTCACTAAATCATTTTAGTTGATGTCCAAATGATCCTCGTACCATTAATTGACCCGTTAAGACGGGTCCTTGCCTTTGGTTTACCCCAAATGCCTAACTTGACCACATATAAGCCTTGGAATCTATGGTTCTATAACCATTTATGATTCCTTTCTTTTGTTACTTGGCATAGACTCTACAAGCCCATTTTAGCCATTGTAACTTTCATTCGTTATTCGATTCGTCTGAATCTTTTCTATGGTCAAGTTTATCATTGGAGAACCTATTGGCTTTGAGCTTCATGGTTCCTAGAACCATTCGTCACCCATTATACACTTCATAGTTTATTCTTCTAAATTGTAAATACACATTTACTTATCTACATCATGTAACATAAATAATGTTACCTTTAGAGCTTGATCCACCGTTTCCACCAACTCCTTGAGTTGTTCCCTTGATCACCTTGATTGCCTAACGGGTCACTAACAATGTTAGGACCTTTAATCATAGTAGCACTTATTATCATATTTTCAATAACATGATTTCTATGCTACTCATACATATTACGAATTCGCAAGGATGGCAATATCAAGCAATGATTCATCACGTTTACATCTAGATATATGCATTCATCAACATTAACATGACAACTAAGGCATACATTATCCA
>JBCNJP010010538.1:0-21718 GCA_039602395.1 Deinandra increscens subsp. villosa
AATTTCGGCCCATCGTAGTTTAGCACTATATATAGTTTTTCTTGTGTTGTATACAGTAGTTCTTAAGTTTCTTGGTCATATCTTGTATGTGAACTCTGTGGTCTAATACACATCCTTTTGTATTTACACATTGTGTCATCCTCGTTTAACATAGATTTCATTACGACTAAGTAGACGATCTACTGCTCACGCTCTTTCAAACATGATGATTTGCCAGTATTTCTGATAGAGTGGAGGCCGAGTTATCAGTGCATGATAATATTACCTTAAGCATATCTGAAAACAATAAAAAATGATTGGTGCATGCTGAAATAAACATAAATGTTGTATTTGCGATTATCTTGGCTTGCATGAGATTAAGACCTAAATTGAAATGTGCTAGATACGTTATGTCTGATATGATCTCGTGTCTTGATCTTTCTCGCAAAATCAAAAATAGAGTCTGATTCTGTAATGCATTTTATTTGTCATTTAAGAAAAATTCAAAAATATAATTGGTGTGTTTTAGTATAAGTTTGAAAAATCAAAAAGATTTTAGGTTTGTTTTCATATAAACTTTGTAAAAGCTAAAAAGATTTTATTTCTTGTTTGTTTTCGATTGATCGACACAAGATACAAAAAACATTTTTAAAATCTATATCTTGGAGTTTCGAAGAGACGTTTTGCGCCAAGATTATTTATGTTGGCCAGGAACTCAAAGAAAAGAGTTTATCACAACTTCAAGTCTTCTGAAGCTGTTGATAAGGAAGAAAGAAACTGTGCATCGTCAAGTATTCAAGATCAAGCGACCATCAAGTTGAAGGGGAGTTTGTTCGAAGAAAATGTTTTAATTGGTGAACAGATACTGCACATGACGAGGGGGAGTTTGTTGATACATAATATGTGCGTCATGTGAAGTATCTGAACGAGACGATGTGAAGATCAAGACAAGTATGCTGCCAGCCAAACCTGGTCCGAGCCTGAGGTTCGGATCAGGTGAACCTCAAGTTCGCCTGAGGTTCGGCCAGTCTAGTATAAACAAATATGTTGTCTTCTACTTCAATATGAAAACTGAGAGAGAACTAAGAGAGACCAGATCTTAACTATGTGTTTTTGAGAATGTTTCTCTGTTTGAGCTGATTAGAGAGTTTGTAATTGAGTCTTTTGTAGATTTCAATAAAACAAACTTTTATTTACATCTTGTTCTCACTCTTATGATCAAGCAAACCTCTAGTAAGATCCTTCTTACAGTTTTTCAATTGGTATCAGAGCAAATCCTGATTTCTTAGGGCACTATATATAGACACTTGTAACTATGCTTTAAATAAGCAAAGTGTAAATCACTCTGTAGTGTACTTCGAATCTATAAGTTATAATACAGTGCTCAGTTTTACCCATATTATACTTGTCCTGTATTCGATTTCATATTACTTTATTCAAACAGAGCATAAGAATTAACTTGTTTCCACCTGGTTAATTCTAAGTAAAACCTTGTGATTGGTTCAACTTTGTAACCAGAATTCGATCCTACAAGTGGTATCAGAGCCTTGGCTCGTGATTTTTATAAACTTGAAATCTCATTCAGTTTTAAAACTTTGTTTTACCCACATACTCTGTTTTTAGTAAAAAGTCACTCTTTCCACTTTTTCATCCTTAATCATGGGAGAATCACGAAATGGTAGTTCAAACAAACCACCATCATTCATGCCCGATGATTTTGATACTTGGAAATTACGAATGATAGGTTATCTTCATCATTCTGATTACAGAATGTGGAAATCTGTTATGTATGGCCCTACTGTCCCTACAGCAAAATCTGCTACTACACCAAGTGTAGATATAGTAAAAGTTGTTGTTGACTATTCCGATGATGACCACAAGTTGGTTGAGGGAGATCACAAAGCTTTATGGGCATTACAAGCAGCACTTCCAAATTCTGTTCTCGTAGGTTTCAAAAACTGCAAAACTGCTTTCGATTTATGGAAAGCTTTAAACGAAATGTACGAAGGAACTGATGAAGTTAAAGAAAATAAGAAAGATGTTCTGAAACAAAGATATGAAAATTTTTCTCACAAAAATGGTGAAAGTATGAATGCTCAATATCTACGTTTTGTTCAACTTCTTGATGAATTACAGGGAAATGATGTGAAGATGGAAAATGGCGATGTGATCAGAAAATTTTTGAGATCACTTCCTGATGTCTGGACAGTATATACTGTAAGCATCAAGTATAACAAGGATCTCAAAACTTTAAAGTTGAGTGAACTTCATGGAATGCTCAGTGCACATGAAATGGAAATCAATGAAAAATCTGGTATTTTGAACAAACCAGTGAACTTAACCATTCCAACATCTACTGCACTTATTACTGCTCATGAAGATAGAAGTCACTACAGTGAACAAGCTCCTTTGATCACATATCCTACATCACCAAGAGGTAATGAAATCATGCCTCTCTTTTATAACAACTTTGCTCATATTGCAGATAACAGTCAGAATGGGCTTACTAGATCAGATCTAGAATGCTTCAGTGCTGATGATCTAGAAGAGATGGACATCAACACACAACTAGCAATGATCTCCTTACGTGCACAAAGGTTCTACAAGAGAACAGGCAGAAAGTTCAATGGAGATAGAAATGCTCAAATTGGGTTTGACAAAAGTAAAGCCAAATGCTACAATTGTCACCAATTAGGACATTTTGCTAGGGAATGCAAGCAGCCCAAAAGAGAAAACACAAGCCAAGATGGAGGAAACAAGTATCAGAGACCTCACAATGCATACACACCAGTTACCTATCCTACACATGACATAGGCTCAAGAACAAAACCATCAACATCAAGTGTATCTACTGAAGGTCCTACTGCTCCCTCATCAAGCTCAAAGCCACAAAGCCATGCAACTGCTGTTGTTGCTAATCAAACCAGTTGTGTTGATTGGGAGGAAATCATGCAAGAGTTCTCACCAATCAATCATGCTTTAATGGCAAAAGAAATCTCTTACTCTGCTGAGAACTCCTCTACTTCATCCATGGATACCTCTTCAAACTATGAGGTAAACACTGAAATCCCAAATGAAGTTCTTTCTCTTCTTTGTAAAACTGAATGTGTTGAGCAGATAGAAAATTATAGAAAACATAACCTTGAACTCATTGAGGAAATGGCAAGTCTAAAAGAGATCAGAGAATACTCTAGAAAGGCTGATATTGCTTACAACAATAAGATTGAAGAACTAATCAAAAGTATTAGTGCATTAAAACATGAAAAATCCAATCTTGTTACTCAAATCAAGGATCTGCTCTCTAAACTAGATTTTGCAAACAAAGAAAATGAGGAAATAAAATCTGAATTGAGTATATGTGAAATCAAATTTTCTGTTGCTACTGCTGACTGTGAAAAACTACAGGCAAGTAATGAGAAACACCTGAAACTGTGGCAAAGTCAGAAAGCAACAGGAAATCATTTAAATAATGGAATTGGGTATAATAAGGTTACTTATCCTGATTCATACACTGAGTGTGTGAAAAAGGTTAAGAATGAAGAAACTAAAATTCAACTTACACCTGATCCCATTATTTCAAAATCCATTGATGTGTCAGAGTTAAAAACTGAGAAAGTGTCATCAGTAACTGTTGTTTCAAATGAACCTCAGATTCACAGCAACTTTGGTAAAAACAAGAAAACTCTTTGGAAATTGAAAGACAACAAAGAAACTGAATCTTGCTCCCAGCAAAACTCTTCAAATGAGAAAACTATTTCTGTCTAAAAAATTTCTGAGTTTAAGACCAAAATGATAAAGGAATGTTTGATATGTGGAAAAATTGGTCATCTTGCTATCAATTGTCATCACAATCCTTTTTTTAATATTAGCCAAGCTGTCAAAAGTCAAACAGCTGAAAAAGGGGAAACTAAATCAGAATTTGTTTGTGAAAGTTTTGAAAAAGTCAACTCTGAAGAATCAAAAAGTCAAAGTAAATACCACTCAGAACAGACAAAATCAAACTCAGTAAACAAACAAAGATTTGAAAAATTCAGCAATCATGACTTTGAGAAATCTGAACAGCTTCATGTCACTAAAACTCAGAAGAAACAAAAACCTAGGAGTAATTATGCTCCTGAAGGAAGAAAATTTGATTCCGAGATAAAAATTATCTCGGAAGGCAAAATTCATGATCCCGAGGTAAAAATTACCTCGGAGGGACAAAAACACTCTGGCAAGCAACAAAATGAAAGAAAAAGGGCACCCGAGATAAAAGTTATCTCGGGAGGCAAAATTTTTGTACCCGAGGTAAAAGTTACCTCGGACAACAAAAGTTACTCCGGAAAGAACTCCAGGACTGTAAACAACAGTTTTTGTCCTAATCAAACTAAAATTGTTTCAAACAATCAAAAGAAACAAGTGTTTCAGAGAAAATCTTCAGATTTCGATCCCACAAGTTCATAATTTTAAACTAAAATTCTCTGAAACATCAAAAGAAAGAAAACAAAGGGAATATAGATCAAGAAGGAATGTCACAAAACAAAAGGCCATAGACTTTCAGTCTGAAATAAACTCTTTTTCTATTGCCCAAAACAGTCAAAATTCTTCAACCAATGATCAGTCAAAGGCTGAGTCTTCAAAAACTGAAGAAGTGACTCAAACACTTGTGCTCAAAGAGTACAAGTACAATGATGCAATGGGAAGACCCAAGACCACAAAGGCTTGGGTCTCCCTCAGAAATTAACTCATACTTTGTCTTAACATGTGCAGAACACATCCAATAAATCTCAGAACAGCATCTGGGTTGTAGATAGTGGATGTTCTTGCCACATGACAGGAAATAAAGAATTATTGAAAAATACAAAAAGAGTTAATGGAGGACCAGTTGCTTTTGGAAGCACTGAGGGAAAAATTTCTGGACAAGGTACAGTTACCAATGGGAAGCTTACCTTTGATAAGGTAAATTTTGTTGATGTTCTCAACTTCAACCTTCTAAGTGTGTCACAAATGTGTGACAAGAAGTTGAATGTTCTGTTCAATGAGAAAGAAGCTATCATCCTTAAACCAGGTATCAAAATTTCTGATGAAATGATCTTGATTAAAGCACCTAGAAAGGATGGTCTATACACTCTGGATATGGCACATACAACATCTAAGGATGGTATCACCTGCCTTATATCCAAGGCTTCTATAGATGAATCAAATTTATGGCATAGAAGATTAGGTCATGTGAACTTTAAAACTATGAACAAACTTGTAAAACTTGATTTGGTCAAAGGTTTACCAAACAAAACATTCACATGTACTAAACAATGTATTGCTTGCCTTAAAGGAAAGCAACACAAATCTTCTCATAAGCCCAAATTGGAAAGCTCAATCTCAAGTCCTTTAGAACTGCTACATATGGACTTATTTGGTCCTACAAGAGTAAAGAGCTTAGGGAAAAAGTCTTACTGTTTTGTAATAACTGATGATTTTTCAAGATACACCTGGGTATTCTTTCTTGCAACCAAAGATGAAACCTCAGAGATTTTAAAAGCACTAATTACTCAGCTTGAAAATCAGTCTAATTTAAAAATCAAAACAATAAGAAGTGACAATGGTACAGAGTTTAAGAATCATGCTTTAAACTCTTTCTATGAAGAAAAAGGAATTGCTAGGCAATTCAGTGCAGCTAGAACTCCTCAGCAAAATGGTGTTGCTGAGAGAAGAAATACAACTTTAATTGAGGCTGCAAGATCTATGTTGGCTGAATCAAAATTACCTGTAACATTTTGGGCTGAAGCAGTAAACACTGCATGTTATGTACAAAACAAGATTTTGATTGTAAAAGGTCAAAACAAGACACCTTATGATATTTGGAGAAAAAGAAAACCTAACATACATTTTCTCAAATCATTTGGCTGTCCTGTAACAATACTGATAACCAATGAACAACTGTCAAAATTTGCTGAAAAAGTTGTAGATGGTTATTTTGTGGGATATTCTGGTGTCTCTAAGGCATACAGAGTATATAACACCAGTTCTAAAATTATTGAAGAAACCATAAATGTGGTATTTAATGAAAAGTCAAAGAACAATTTTAGAACTGAGCCCTCATGGTTATTTGATATTGATTCACTAACCACTGCTTTCAATATAACTATTGATAAGCCTCTTAGTGAAAATGTGCAGACAGAAGATCTTCAAAATACTACAAATGGTAGGTTCAAAGGTGTTGATCCTCCATTCTTCTCATCTGTCAGCACAAAACCTTATGTCCCAGCAACCAGTTTCAACCTGACTCCAGGAGATGTTATTCAATTCAATTCTGATGGAACACCTATTCCTCAGATTGCAATTGAATCAGAACAACCAGCTGAAAATCATCTGGTAACTCATCAAGACACTGCTGTAAGTCTTGGAAACTCAAGAAACAAAGGTGATTTGAACAATCAATCACAGGCTTCAATAGAAAATCAGATAGGATGTAGTAACTCAACCTCCACTTTACCTGAAGGCTTAAGCTCACCTACTCCTGCTGATGACATTAATGAAGAAATCAATGAGCCTGCTGCCTCACAAATCAAGATGTTCAAGAATCACCTTCTTCAACAGAAATACCAGAATTAGTGCTTATGAATGAGTTTACTCCATTAAACCTTTCTGAGCCTAATTGTCATCATGAATTCCCACCTACTTACAACTCTAGAATTTTGAAAGATCATCCTCTAGAGAATGTTATAGGAGAAGTGGAAGCACCTGTACTCACAAGAAGCAAATCAACTGATGCAAACATCTGTCTACATGCATGCTTCTTGTCACAGGAGCAACCAAAGAAAATAAATGAAGCTTTAAGAGAAAACAGTTGGATTGAAGCTATGCAAGAAGAACTGCTTCAAATCAACAAACAAAGAGTATGGGAATTGGTGGATCTACCAAAGAATGCACCACCACCAATTGGAACCAAATGGGTTTTTAGAAACAAAAAGGATGAAAGGGGCATTGTGGTAAAAAACAAGGCAAGGTTAGTGGTTCAAGGCTTTGCTCAAGAAGAGGGAATAGACTATGATGAAGTTTTTGCACCAGTAGCAAGATTAGAAGCAATTAGGATATCTTTAGCTTATGCTGCTTACAAAAACTTTCATGTCTACCAAATGGATGTCAAAAGTGCTTTTCTGTATGGGTTATTGAATGAAGAAGTGTATATATGTCAACCACCTGGGTTTGAAGATCCACATCATACCAAACAAGGTGTGCAAATTGATAAAAGCTCTGTATGGTCTTAAACAGGCACCAAGAACCTGGTATGAGACCCTCTCTTGTTATCTAACTAAACATGGATACAAAAGAGGAGCTATTGACAAAACTCTCTTCATTAAAACTGTTGGTAAGGATCTTTTAATGGTACAAATTTATGTTGATGATATAATCTTTGGTTCAACAAAAGATGCTCTCTGTAAGGAGTTTGAAGCCCTAATGCAAGCAAAATTTGAAATGAGCTCAATGGGTGAACTCACTTTCTTTTTAGGTCTTCAAGTAAGGCAAACAAAAGAAGGCATTTTCCTGAATCAATCAAAATATATTCAGGATATGCTAAAGAGGTTTGACATGCTGTCATCCTCCACTGCCAAAACTCCTATATCAACATCACACAAGTTAACATCTGATGTAACTGGTGAACCTGTTGATGAGCACACATATAGGGCCATGATTGGTTCCCTTATGTATCTTACAGCAAGCAGACCTGACATCATGTTCAGTGTTTGCCTATGTGCTAGATATCAGGCTGGACCAAAGGAATCACACTTAAATGCTGTGAAAAGAATTTTTAGATACCTAAAAGGACAACCAAAGCTTGGGTTATGGTATTCTAAAAATAAAGACTTCAATCTGAAGGCTTTCACAGACAGTGACTATGGAGGATGCAATCTTGACAAAAAGTCAACATCTGGTGGATGTCAATTTCTAGGAGATAGACTTGTATCATGGCAATGCAAAAAGCAGACATGTGTCTCAACTTCTACAGCAGAAGCAGAATACATTGCAGCTTCAGCATGCTGTGGCCAGGTACTTTGGATACAAAATCAGATGATGGACTATGGCATCAACTTCATGGAAACTCCTATGTATGCTGACAACACAAGTGCCATCAGCATCACCAACAATCCTGTCAAACATTCAAAAACAAAGCACATTGAGATCAGGTATCATTTTATTAGAGATTGTGTTGAAAAGAAATTAATCAAACTCCATCATGTTCCTACTGAAAATCAATTGGCTGACTTATTCACAAAAGCATTTGATGAGGCCAGATTTTTCTACCTTATCACAACCATAGGAATGATGAATTTTGATTAAATAAAATCATTTCAAATCTGATAAAATAAATTTTTCTTCTCTTGAAATAAAAAGAATCACAAATTTTTGTTAAGTACTACCGAGGTAATCTCGCTCGAGATAACCTCATCCGAGATAACTAAACTTACCAAGGAAAAGTTATTTCACCTGAGATAACCACACCCAAGGTAACTTTATTTATATCGGATGACGAAATCTCACCCGAGATAACTTCATCCGAGATAACTAAACTTACCAAGGAGAAATTATCTCACCTGAGATAACCACACCTGAGATAACTTTATTTATATCGGATGACGAAATCTCACCCGAGATAACTCCAACCGAGATAACTAAAACTACCAGGGACAAGTAATCTCACCCGAGGTAACTTTATTTATATCGGATGACGTCATCTCTCCGAGATAATCTCACCGAGTCACTTAAAAGAGATTAAAAGAGTTATCTCTGATGAAAACCTCGTCCGAGGTAACTTCACCCGAGATAAAAAAAATTTACCTAGGTCATTGGTAAAAATTATCTTCCGAGATAAAATTTTACTGATAACTTAAGAAAAAAGTAATCTTCTCAAAATATCTATTGCAAGTTGTCCGATGGGACAACCGTAGGTCCAACAAGAAGAAGCCACGTCAACCCACCTTTTTCTCTTTTACCAGACCCACTTGTGCTGTTTACAATAACCGTCCCTTCAACCTACCTTTTTCTCTTTTACTGCACGTAGTTACTCACCTTTACTCCCATATACTTCCAAACATTCACTTTTCTCCACTACCTGCTCATACTTCTCTGATTTTGTTCATCTTCAAACAAACATGCAAATGCCCTATTCACATACTGACCACAATACAATGGCACTACTGTGGAAAACAGAGAAAAGCTCTGTGTTTCATGAAATGATTGTTTTTCTGAAAGCATCAAACATTTTCTATGCTCTTACTGTTTACCCAAACATTTGCGACGTTGTGATTACAGAATTTTGGAAAAATGCCCCAAGAACAAAAAATACTTAAGGAGTGTATGAAGTACACTCAAAAGTTCAAGGTCACGAGGTAACAATCACTAAAGAAGTCATAAGAACACATCTAAAGTTCAATGACCAAGGAGGATACAAAGAAGTGCCCTCCTCTGAATATCTTGCAACCTTAAGGGCTGCAGGATATGAGGGATCAGACAAGAAGTTAAAGAACTCATAACTGCCATTCAAATGGAGATTTCTTACACATGTGATCTTGGCAAATTTATCCTCAAAGAAGAGTGTTGATGAACTCTCCTCAGTTCAGGCCTCAGCTTTTCATGCTTTGGTACAAGGTCAAAATTTTAATTTTTCTAGAATGGTGTTGGATGGGATGGTGGATAATTCAAAACATAATAATGCTCATTTCTTTCACATGTATCCCAGATTTTTGCAGCACATTCTAAGGTGTTTGATACCCGACTTAAAAATATCAGATAAAATTTATCAATTAAGGGTACCAAATGAAAACGTATTTTCATATCTGTCAAGCAATGAAAAGAAAAAAATGGTATATAGGTGTGGACACTGACCATCCTATACCTGTGCCAAGATCTGTAGTTGGTGCACCAGTGGTGCAACCACAGGCAAATCCTGAGCCTATTGCTCAAATTGACAACCCTGTGTTACCAGCAGTGGTTGTCACACCCCCAAGTAACCACTAACGGAGTTTATACCGTTAAGGGGTGCGAGCAAACCAGGACCACAACCATTAGTTACAAATACTAAACGAATCAGAGTTAGTCCAAATATAAATCATAAATTAAAGTCTCAACATACGCAGCGGAAAATATTATCTTAGCACTAACCACGTGCTTTACAAATCATTGTTTTAAAATTCCCAACTTAAGTTTAAATAAAAGAAATATGTCTTCGTGTGCCATGCCAACCCGCTCCGGATACTCCTCAGCGATCTGCAAAAGTTTAAACCACGCAAGTGTCAACCTAACGGTTGGTGAGTTCACAGTGGGCTTGACATGCATCGGCCCGGTCTCATAGTCGTATTCGTGGCAACATATACTTATGTAATATCGTTTGTGGAAAAACAATGCTTAGTGACATCAATAATCGTGGTGTTGTGGTTTAGTAAAAGTAATGTCCGTAACATACGTTATCGGGTATGTACTAGTTTTGTATAGTTAAAGTGCTCAACCGATATCGCGGGTAGCTAATCCGTTGTTCCATGCACTAAGGAAGTTCGTACCAAAGCTGACGTAACAGAGTTCGGCATTTGCCGATGGTTTGTGCCTCCAGTTGTGTTCCTCGTGGGACCCACAACTAAAATAGGCTGATATTGTACTCCGTTCGGCCTCCAACCGGTTGGCTACACATTTGTGTACCGCGGAGCAGGGTTGTCAACCCTCAGTAGATCTACCCAACATCCCCTCGCTTCACAAATTAATGGTACTAAATTGTTGAGGACTTTTAAGTTTCAAGGCATCCTTAGAAATCATGTGATATCATTTGGTTTAGACTTTAACCTACACTAGCCATATTAAAAATCGTTTATTCTGGGTTTCATTTGAAACCCTAAAAAGAGTTTAAGTATCAAACAGTTATTCCGGATTTCATTTGAAACCCCAAGGATGGACAGTTGCAAGTGCTTCCCATAAAGCACTCCAACTTCCATAGCAGATATCCCATTTGGCAATATCTCAAAGTGTCAGCGTTGTTTTCCGTTTAGTAATTTCGTTGCGACCCAAACGGGCTCACAATTTAAGGGTTAGTGAAACTCACCTTAGGTTGCTCAGCTACACTTGTTAAATAACCCAAGTATTTGTTTTGCTTAACGAAGACCTAGGAACACGTTTAGGTCTTAAGTATTAGTTTTTGTGTCTAATCTTTAACTTAACGTCACTATGGCCCATAACATAGCACGTTGGAACTACGACACGACATACCGACACACGACACCGATGGTTGATCATAAACAAGGGTTCACATAATTCAGAAATCAAGCATGTTTCATTATTGCATAATCATGTAAGTCATAGCATAACATTCAAACAAGTTGCACAAGTTGGGTTTTGGTCTGGTCACAGTTTCGCTAGCAGTTTCGCTACAGTTTCGCTACAGTGCATCAGTTTCGCTGCACAGTTTCGCTGTGTGCACGGGCAGCACTTTCGCTAGGCAATACCCGATGACACAGTTTCGCTAGCTAGTTTCGCCCGAAACTGCTGACGCAGTTTCGCTAGCCTAGCTTCGCTCGAAACTGGTTTGAACTTTCGTTCAGGTTGGTTCGCTCGGTAGTTTCGTTCGAGCAGGTCTACTTAGTTTCGCGGGCGACACTACAGTTTCGCCACATAGTATCGCTGGATGAATATCTATACAGTTTCGCTGTATAGTTTCGCCCAGAGAACAGCTCAGTTTCGCTGGTCGCGAAAAACACATAAATCAGCCTAAAAATCAATCTAACAGCTTCCATACTTCATGTGATTCAATATTTAGCATGCATAAACATTTACCAACATCAAACAACAAGTTTTAACACCTTAAACATGGGTTTTCACATTCAAATCACCAAAAACACATTTTAAACCTAAAATGACCTAACTAGCATGAATCTTCATTATGGTTTGATTTCAAACGTAAAGTTACAGACTTTATGATAGATCTAGCATCCCTAAGCATTATATCAGAAGATCTAATGATTCTATGGAGATCTAGGCATGCTTTATAGTAAAACACATAGAAAATGCATAAAGTATGGTTTTGGGACTCACGATTTGATCTAGGATCGATGGATGGTTTCTACCAACAGAGATGATAGCAGCAAGTGGTGATTTCTCAGCTGGTCCAGAAGTTTCAGGAGAGTGTGTGTGTGTTTAGTGTGGAGATGATGCAAATGGGATGTAATTAGGGTTTAATAGACTTTATATCAGGAGCTAGTTTCGCTGGCAGTTTCGCTGGCCAAGCGAAACTGGCTCTGAACACATGTGAGTCAAACAGTTTAGCCGGCTACCGAGCGAATCTACAGTTTCGCCCGGTAGTTTCGCTGGAAACCAAAAGTGGCCAATTTACATTCTATTATTAATACTAAATCATGCGTTTAAATCACATTGCACATAATGACAATAAATAAATAAACACATAACACATATGGACGGGTTCGGTGATCAACCAAAGGTCGTGGACGTATTCGGCCTAGTTAAGCATTAGTTACTAAGTTAACACTTATAACGTAACTAACGGAGATTGTCTAACGGAAGTTAACCTTGGAATTCTCGGATGTCACAGTGGTTCAACCCCAACTGCCAATCCTTCCTCTTCCAAACAAGTCCCACCTAAAAAGAGGAAGAGACACTCAAAATTTGTCAATATTTCAGCCATTTCATCCCCTACCAATGATCCAGAAAATCCTGAAAAAGAGGGTGCAAGGTCTACTCCACCTGTGCAACCCATAGCCACCCAAACTGTAAGCCCTGCCAAGGACAAAGTCCTTAGGCAGAAAAGAGCCAAAATGGATAGCCAAGCAATAGGTGACTCTCCTAAAGGAGATGAACCTATAGGGTTGAATGTACTTCCCTCATTCACTAGCAAAACTCCAACAAGACCAAGCCAGTTTACACCTCAAAGTGAAGGTGATGACATTTTCTGTACTTCTTATGATACACTATCTCCAGAAACCATATTTGCAGGAGATGTGTTGAAGAGTCTCAAAGAAAAATCACCCCAACCACACTTTGGTAAGGAGTTCAGCCATAGGAGTATAGACATGGCTGATGTGGAAAGGGCTGCCACTACACTTGAATCCCCACTGGATCCAGTGGACAGTGGTAACATAGATAAGACCCAATTCATGGCAACTAGACCATCTTCTGACCCAAAGGCACCTTTAGTGGCGCCCGAGGTAAATGAGGATGTGACTAGGAATCCCAGGAGCCAAGACAACCAGGGTGAGGGACATGATCAAGCAAGGCTTGATGGTCCTTCTTTGCTCAAGGATATTGGTTTCAAACCAATGGAGAGCAAGCTTTCACTAAATGAATTAACGGTTTTGTACCAAAACTTACAAACACAGTTCACTTTGCTTTCACATACTGTGAAATTGCAGGGTGAAGAATTGAAGCAAGTCAAGCATCAACAGGTTCCTTATGCAAAAGAAGATGTCACCAGAACCTCAAGCTCAAAATCTAAAGCCACCACTCCACCACAAGAACTTGGTACTAATGAAGATGATGCTACCAAAATGGAGGGGTATAGGGCCTACAGAGAAGAAGATTTTACTGAAATTTGACTGGTATACAAGAGTACCCAAGGAGGTTAGATTGAAGCTGTTTCAATCTGTGGGAAGAGAGCCATTTACAATTGAAGAAGCATGGAGAAAAGTCTCAATAGCTGACATCCTTGCTGTGGCCCCACACAAAGACAACCTAAAGGAACTGTTTCTCTTCACTATGATAGCTGCAGGAGCTCTTCCTGCTTCTATCAGAGAAATTCAGCAAATTATAGAAAGAGACTTTATTACCCCTGAAATGAGGGCAATTGCTGAAGAAGAAGGAGTTGATCTTGATGCTGAGACAGAAGTAATGGATGAAGATGATAATGACAATGATGATGATAACAATGGTGATGATGGAAATGGAAAGAAAGATGATGAAGAAGTTCAAAGTGTGTTGAAAGAAGACACTACTGACAAAGATCAGAATATTCAAGATATCAACAAAGATGTGTACAAAATTGATATGGATATTGCTGATGAACAAATAGAAGATGTTTTGAAGGATTATAGAGATCTGATTGATCTCGAGGTAAATGATGAAGTTACCTCGGAAGCTGAAGAAGTTATCTCGAGAGAACATATTACTCCGGGTGAACAATTTACCTCGGAAGAGAATGTTATCTCGGGAGATCAGATTATCTCGGAACTGGCTATTGTTACTGCTGCTGATCAAGTTACCTCGGAGCAAACAGTTACTCCAGAGGATGAAACTAACACTCTTATGTTCTTTGCAGCAGACACATAGCAGCCAATCAGGTTTGAGTTTACTCAAGCAAACATTTGGGAAGAAGCAGAAACACTGGCAATGCTACATGCAAAAAGGATTTATCAAGGAATCAGCTTTTCTTGGTTAACTTTTGCTCCTTCTCCTCCTGTTGAACCTGAACAAATTCTAATGATTGAATCTCCTCCAGTAGATTTGGGAGGGGTTAGAGATGAAAGAGGATATCTCATGGAATTTGGACCTTACTTCCCACCAACAAAAGACTATTTAGAAATTGTTCCTGTGGCTCCTTCAACTCCTGTGGAAGATGTAGTAAGAGATGTTTTGGCCAACTATTAGGCCAAATATAAGCCAGGAATAGTTGAAGTAAAGATCAATTCATTGCCACCATTTGTCAAGAGAGCTGCCATCAGTGACAAAGTCATAACCTACCCTACTGACAATCCAAATCTTGGGAAGGGAATGAAGAAAATGACTGATGATGGACTCCTACATGTAGAATATGAGAAGACGTTCAAACCTGCCTACAAAAATGTGTTAACTCCTGAAAACAAAATAGACTGTTCAAGAACAGTATTTATTCCTATTCTTGACAGGCATGGTGAAGATCTTGATGGGACAAGAGCATGTGACAAGGCTCTAATTAGAGAATTCAATGAAAGAATGATGAGTCACATGGCTCAGTTTAAGAAATTCAGTGAGATGAAAAGAAGAAGTAGAGAAAGTGTACAGATTCCTTTAAAACTATATGAAGCAGAGAAATCAAAGGCCACATAACCTACAAGGCTTCTGGATGGGCAAGAGACCACCGTACCTGACAGTGATGTAAGTATGATAAACTCTGTACTTACAGCTGATTTAATTGATAGAATGGAACAGGAAAGACTAGACAAAGAGATGGCAGAGGATTTTGTGCTTCAAGACAACTTGAACATTTATCAAGACAATGAAGAAGTCTTTGATTTTATATAAGAAGCCAAAAAAAGGTCTATAGAAGAAAGGAAGAAGAAGCTAGACCAAGCCAAATAGAAGGGACATCATTTATTTGTTAAAGAAGCCAGCATTGCTATAAACAAAGAAACGAAACAGATCAGGCTAGCAGCAAATGATGCCAACTGGGAGTTACTGAAAAAATGGAGAGACATTATCTTAGCTAGAGAATGGGTCACCCCTGAAGCCATTAGCTTGACCTCTGCTAATGATTTATGTGATTTAATGTCAATGGTAGTAGAAGAAAAAGGAAATCTCAAGCTCACCCAAAGACTTGAAGCTGATAATATCACTCATGAGCAATTGAAGACTGAGGAAACACAGAAAATTATCAAAGCTCCTCTTACAAAAGCATAGGAGACAATAGCACTCAAAAGGTACTTCATTGAATACTCTAAGCGACATGTATAGTAAGATAAGAAAGGAGCAATCAAGGATATCAGAAAGAACAAGAATTCCTAGATCTCCAGGAGCTTTCTCAGGTACACCGTCTCTTCCTCCCAAACCTATGAGTCTCATAAACTCACTTCTTGGCAATACACTCTTTACTCCACCCACTACCACACAAATATCTACCATTCCTATCAAAAGAAACCCACTTAGGGCCATCAGACCTCAATTCAAAAAGTCACCAACCAAAAAGTCCAAACCTAGCAAAACCGTTCCACCAAAATTCAAAGATGATAACTTCACCCCCATTGAACCTCTTATCAAACCCAAACCAAAACCCACAACATAATCATCCCATTTTCCTTCAATCCAAAAATCAACTCACCATTCCACACAACCACCTTCCACACAACCACCTTCTGCACAACCAACCTCAGCACCCACTGAAGCAACCAACCTTGTCAACCCACCAGAATCCACTACATGTACATCAAAAAGAAAGAAATCCATCAAAAAAAGGAAAAGATCTCAAGTCATCTCCTCTAGTTCTGACTTATCTTCAGACAAGAAAGAACCTGAAGATATGCATACTGAGAGAAGAAGAATTATTTCCAGGAAATTTGATGAAGATTCAAGCCTCTACCTGTTCACTACAACCACCAACAAAGTTCTAAGACTCAGCAGCAATGAAGTCTTCACTACTTTTTTCTGACTTAGAACTTGGTGATGTAAGAAGTGTAGCTGGTGATGGCAAAAGACTAAGTGCTCAAGAGCAGTCCCTCATGATGAAGATAAGGATGCACTTTGACACAATAACAAGGGAAATTTCATCTGCTGAATCTATCAAAACTGACTGTCATGTTACTCATGTGGAATTGGATCTAGCTACTAACAAATACATTATATACAGAGCTGATGGATCATTCACACGACGTAGAGAGATAAATCCAGGTGAATGGAACTTTAATGATCAGAAAACTATACTGGATTGCATGCTCATCAACCGACAGTTCAGATTTGACATGACAAAGGATCAGTAGAAGGAATCAGCTTTGCTGAAGGAGTTATTTGTTTTTTGTTCAAGATAGTTCAAACCGTTTTTGTTATTTCATTTAGTATGACATTTGGAAGATTTTGGAAGCATCATCTTAAGGGGAGATTGTAAGGAATTATTTATCTTGAAGAAATGATGTTGACCGGCTAAACATGTTATCAAGGTGTAATGGAAGGCCCAAGATAAGTTACTCGGAAGGTCATTTTACCTCTTAAGCCTATTTTACCTCGGGATCACAGTTTTTTCTCGTATAGTGGATACGCACGAGATAACTCAAGTTACCTCGGTAAGGTGAGTTATCTCGGACATGAACTTGGCATGCTCCACTTGTCTCTGACATATCTGATCCAGTTTCCCGCTATTCTCCTAACATGAAGCTGACACGATTATCTTCTATACTAGTTTAATATTATTCTAGTTCATATATCTTTACTTGACGGTCGAGATGATCTTCAGAGAAATCAAGGGTTCTCTTGATTTCTTAGGGCACTATATATAGACACTTGTAGCTATGATTTAAATAAGTAAAGTGTGAATCACTCTGTAATGTACTTCGAATCTACAAGTTATAATACAGTGCTCAGTTTTACCCATATTATTGTTATACTTGTCCTGTATTCGATTTCATATTACTTTACTTCAAACAGAGCATAAGAATTAACTTGTTTCCGCCTGGTTAATTCTAAGTAAAAACTTGTGATTGTTTAAACTCTATAACCAGAAGTAGATCCTACAGAAAGGTAGCAGGAGCATTAGATAACCCAAAAGGCATTCGTCTATGGGCAAAGGTGCCTTGGGACAAGTAAAAGTGGTTTTCTCTTGGTCCTCTGGATTGATGGGGATTTGGAAATATCCAAAAAAAACGTCAAGAAAGCAGTAGTACATATACCCAGATAGACGCTCAAGCATTTGATGAATGAAGGGTCAAGGAAAGTGGTCCTTTCCGGTTGCATCATTTAGCCTTCGATAGTCTATACAAACTCTCCAGCCAGTGCCTGTTTGAGTAGGAATGGATTCATCCTTGTCGTTCGTGATGACCGTCATTCCTCCTTTCTTAGGTACCTCCTGAACAGCGTTTCACCCAAGGGCTATCTGAGATGGGATATATAAGACCAGCATCAAGAATCTCTATGACTTCCTTCTTAACTACTTCCCAAACATTGGGATTAACTCTATGTTGCGGCTGGACAACTGGTTTCTATACATCTTCCATCAGGATCTTATGTATGAAGAATGAGGGGTTGATTCCTTAATATCATAGTGTCGCCATGCTATGGCATTTTTATGTCTTTTTAATACAGATAATAGTGCTTCTTTTTCTATTGAGGTTAAGCGTGCAGAGATGATGACAGGCGAAGATTGATCATCATCCAAGAAGGCGTACTCCAGATGTTCTGGCAGCTCCTTAAGTTCTAGCGGAGGCAGTTCTTCAGCAGACACCTTGCTTGCAGAAAGGTCTTCATCTGGTTCTATTGTGATTTCTTGGATGGACTCATGCAATTCTTTGTTTGCATCAGGAGGTCGGTCTTCCTCATTCTCCAAGATTTCCTGGGTTGGTTTTTTTCTTCATCTTCCGGCGGCCAAGGAGGATCATCAGATGGATGGATCAGAGATTGTTCAACCTCTAAAGAGATTTTTTCTCCATGTGTCAGCATTATCTCTTTTATTTTTGGTTTGATGACAACTCTCCAGGTTTCTAAAAGAAGTTTTCTGAGAAAAAGAGCGGTAGCGTCAAGAATGATAAAATCAGATGGAACATTGACATTGTCAACGCGGATCAAGACATCCTTGACTATTCCCTTTGCATAACGGATAGTTTGATCAGAAAGAATGAGGGGCAGAAAAAAGGGATTACTTCTATTAAGTTTAGCTTATTGATCATGTCAGCAGGCATTAAATTTTTTAAAAGACTATCATCAACTACTGCGGTTTTACGTTTAGTTTTGATAAAACATGGAATTGAACTTTTATCAGAAAGGTGGTTAAAATGTAATGATTGACTTTTAGTAAGGATAACATGTTGTAGTTCTTCTAATCTAGGAGATGCAAACATGTCTATGAAAAATCTTGCATTTTTCGGAACTTTAGAAAGATCTTTCAGAGACGGTTTAGATATGTGTACCTTTTTGGCAAGATTTTATCGACATTACCTACAGGAGTACAGCTGAGAGTCTCTTTTGGCAGCTCCATTTCTGGTTTCTTCTTATCTAGTTAATTGGATTGAAGAGGTGTATCTTGAACCAAAGGTGATGCGTCCAACTCCTTTGAGTCAAAACAACAAAGGGGGTTGAGAACTTTGTGTGGTGCATCATCTGGTGGTACTTCCTTGATGATTATTTTGAACTCAAGTACCTTTATATTTTTTATGATTTTTATGGTTTCTTCATAAGTGTCAGGACCAGATTTGAGCACAAGCATCTCATTTGATTCATAACACAAGTGCAGAAATCATGTGTGATGATCAATCATGGTAGGGTTTTGTAAGTCCCAAAAATGGTCCAAACACGATATCTAATCCAATCAAGACCGTGCGGAATCCGGTTTGATTGGTGATTCAAGAAACGATGAATAATATAATCAAATAACGATTTGAACAATAAGAAAACACAAACCGGGATTGGAGAAAACACTTTAATATCACTGGTTTGCAATACACAGATTCGAAATTCTCTGTAGATAATTTCGAGAACACCCCTAGCCCTTTGCCTCTAGATCAACCACAGAACAAACCCCCATCTAGTAACATGAGGGTTCCTTAAGTAGGAATGGACAAGCTTGGTCAACAAGCCATCCTCCTAAACCCTAAAACATTAAAATCCCGTAATGGACCACATAAGTCCACTAAACTCCATCTAAACTCATTCTAAATGAGCCCAAATATGTCTAAATTGGCCCAATGACCCAATATATCCATAACCCAACTAATTTTCACCATTTCTATCACATAGGCCTTCAAAATAGTCCGCCAATGAGCTATTTAATACACAAGCCACAAATTATTCCCTTACAATCTTCCCCTTGGCTTGTGATATTAAATATCTTCTACCTTCAATCTTTAGACTTGCAGTCTTCTCCTTGGCTTGAGCATGGGTTGATGAAGATTCTTTTCTTTAACAATCTTCATTGGGCAACAACGAAAGACTTTCTGGAGTGTTCTCTCAATCAGCATCAGCTTGAACTTCAAATGATAAACACGTAATGAGAGGAGGATTCTCAAATACTTGCTTCTTCTTGAAAACCGTTGAGTCCTTGCTGAATCATCAGTAACTGTCTTGACCTGTTGGTGATTTCAAAGGATAAATTTTGAAAACCTCTGTCTTGGCATTCTTGAATTTCTTGTTGATCTTGAACTGACGGCATTTAGCTTCCCCTCAACATATGAACAGTGTCTTTTGAATCTTTTGAAGCTTTACTTGAACAACCAACAAACTTCCCCTAAGCATAGGGTAAGTCCTTTTCCGGCTGGTTCTTCAACACGAACAGTAACAGCATCAGTGCTTTGGTCAACTGAGTCCTTGACTTTCTTGTCCATGAGTTGTCTTTTTCACTTATCCTGTCAAGCACAACATGGAACAAACATAAACACTAACCAGCATATGATACCTGGTTACTGGGTTAGCAGGAGAACAACCAAACCCTAACATTGATTACGGGTTTCCCATAAATACTTTCCCTGAACCCGAGGACTCTTCACATTATCTCCCCCTGAGATTCTGGAGGGGTGATACATTCATGCATGAAACCCATAAAAACTTATTAAAACCTTTAAATTAACCTGGCCATGGTTGAAAAATAAACAATAAAAACTTAAGATAACACAAAAGAAAAAATAAAAACAAAAACAAACATACCAAATTACTAAATGAGAAGGTTTTATTTGGGATCAAACCGTATGAATCTGACCGAGGAACCCTTTTTCAGCTTCTATTACTCGAACATGTCCAGGTGATTGCCAATATACTGATCCACTTTAAACTCAAACCCTTTTCTTAGTCAGACTGTTTGTTACTTTATTATCCATATTTAGTGATTGGGTGTTAGTTAATTATTTGTTTGTACTTGTAAAATAAGGTTTGAGCTAGAGGGACAAAGGGCTTTCGCCCATGTAATAAATGTGTGAGTTTGTATTTAAACAAACTCACGTTCTACTAGCTCAGGTTCGCCGAAATAGACACAAGAGAGATAATTAGAATTCATGACTTGAGAGAGACCATCGAAAGATTTCGGTAACTTAACCGAAACCAGTGTGCTAGACAGAAATCGAGTTATAATAGTAATCAACGATTTTATCATCTAATCATAAGTGTTTATTAACTTTGTTGATTAATCGTTTATTATTGCTTCTTATACTTGATTTAATCAATCACTTGCATTTCGCACTCGTGATTGATCATTGATATATTGTTTGGACTATAATCGAAAAATAATAAGGCTTGTGTATTAAATGGCTTTGGGCTTGGGTTATCAATGTTTTGTGATTGGGTGTTAGTTAATTATTTGTTTGTTCTTGTAAAATACGGTTTGAGCTAGAGGGGTAAAGGGCTTTCACCCATGTAATAAATGTGTGAGTTTGTATTTAAACAAACTTACATTCTACTAGCTAAGGTTCGCCGAAATAGACACAAGAGAGACAATGAGAATTCATGACTTGAGAGAGACCATCGAAAGATTTCGGTAACTTAACCAAAGCCAGTGTGCTAGACAGAAATCGAGTTGTAATAGTAATCAACGATTTGATCAAATAATCATAAGTGTTTATTAACTTTGTTGATTAATCGTTTATTATAGCTTCTCATACTTGATTTAATCAATCACTTGCATTTCGCACTTGTGATCGATTATTGATATAATGTTTAGACTATAATCGAAAAATGATGAGGCTTGTGTATTAAATGGCTTTGGGCTCGGGTTATCAATGTTTAGTGATTGGGTGTTAGTTAATTGTTTGTTTGTTCTTGTAAAATACGGTTTGAGCTAGAGGGTTATAGGGCTTTCGCCCATGTAAAAAATGTGTGAGTTTGTATTTAG
>JBCNJP010010539.1:0-21717 GCA_039602395.1 Deinandra increscens subsp. villosa
TAAGTTGTGTTTAGGACCAATGATGGCCCTATAAGGAGTGTTTAGTAGGGCAATGAGGGTCGGTTGGGACTAATAAGTCCTAGTAAGGTGTGTCTTATATAACCAATAAGTTGTGTTTAGGACCAATGATGGCCCAATAATGTGTGTTTAAGGGCAATGAGGGTCAGTTGGGACCAATGAGTCCCAATAAAGTGTGTATATAACCAATAAGTTGTGTTTACGACCAATTATGGCCCAATAAGGTGTGTTTAGTTGGGACCAATGAGTCCCACTAATGTGTGCATATAACCAATACGTTGTGTTTAGGACCAATGATGGCACAATAAAGTGGGTTTAGGGACAATGAGGGTTAGTTGGCACCAATGAGTCCTAATAAGGTGTTTATATAACCAATAAGTTGTGTTTACAACCAATTATGGCCCAATATGGTGTGTTTAGTTGGGACTAATGAGTCCCACTAAGGTGTGTATATAACCAATAAATTATGTTTAGGACCAATGATGGCCCAATAAGGTGTGTTTAGTAGGGCAATGAGGGTCGGTTAGAACCAATAAGTCCTAGTAAGGTGTGTATATAACCAATAAGTTGTGTTTAGGACCAATGATGGCCCAATAAAGTGTGTTTAGTTGGGACTAATGAGTCCCACTAAGGTGTGTATATAACCAATAAGTTGTGTTTAGGACCAATGATTGCCCAATAAGGTGTGTTTAGTAGGGCAATGAGGGTCGGTTGGGACCAATAAGTTGTGTTTAGGACCAATGATGGCCCAATAATGTGTGTTTAAGGGCAATGAGGGTCCGTTGGGTCCAATGAGTCCCAATAAAGTGTGTATATAACCAATAAGTTGTGTTTACGACCAATTATGGCCCAATAAGGTGTGTTTAGTTGGGACCAATGAGTCCCACTAATGTGTGCATGTAACCAATACGTTGTGTTTAGGACCAATGGTGGCACAATAAAGTGGGTTTAGGGACAATCAGGGTCAGTTGGCACCAATGAGTCCTAATAAGGTGTTTATATAACCAATAAGTTGTGTTTACGACCAATTATGGCCCAATATGGTGTGTTTAGTTGGGACTAATGAGTCCCACTAAGGTGTGTATATAACCAATAAATTATGTTTAGGACCAATGATGGCCCAATAAGGTGTGTTTAGTAGGGCAATGAGGGTCGGTTAGAACCAATAAGTCCTAGTAAGGTGTGTATATAACCAATAAGTTGTGTTTAGGACCAATGATGGCCCAATAATGTGTGTTTAGTTGGGACTAATGAGTCCCACTAAGGTTTGTATATAACCAATAAGTTGTGTTTAGGACCAACGATGGCACTATATGGAGTGTTTAGTAGGGCAATGAGGGTCGGTTGGGACCAATAAGTCCTAGTAAGGTGTGTCTTATATAACCAATAAGTTGTGTTTAGGACCAATGATGGCCCAATAATGTGTGTTTAAGGGCAATGAGGGTCCGTTGGGACCAATGAGTCCCAATAAAGTGTGTATATAACCAATAAGTTGTGTTTAGGACCAATGATGGCCCAATAATGTGTGTTTAGTTGGGACTAATGAGTCCCACTAAGGTTTGTATATAACCAGTAAGTTGTGTTTAGGACCAATGATGGCCCTATAAGGAGTGTTTAGTAGGGCAATGAGGGTCGGTTGGGACTAATAAGTCCTAGTAAGGTGTGTCTTATATAACCAATAAGTTGTGTTTAGGACCAATGATGGCCCAATAATGTGTGTTTAAGGGCAATGAGGGTCAGTTGGGACCAATGAGTCCCAATAAAGTGTGTATATAACCAATAAGTTGTGTTTACGACCAATTATGGCCCAATAAGGTGTGTTTAGTTGGGACCAATAAGTTGTGTTTAGGAGCAATGATGGCACAATAAAGTGGGTTTAGGGACAATGAGGGTTAGTTGGCACCAATGAGTCCTAATAAGGTGTTTATATAACCAATAAGTTGTGTTTACAACCAATTATGGCCCAATATGGTGTGTTTAGTTGGGACTAATGAGTCCCACTAGGGTGTGTATATAACCAATAAATTATGTTTAGGACCAATGATGGCCCAATAAGGTGTGTTTAGTAGGGCAATGAGGGTCGGTTAGAACCAATAAGTCCTAGTAAGGTGTGTATATTACTAATAAGTTGTGTTTAGGACCAATGATGGCCCAATAAAGTGTGTTTAGTTGGGACTAATGAGTCCCACTAAGGTGTGTATATAACCAATAAGTTGTGTTTAGGACCAATGATTGCCCAATAAGGTGTGTTTAGTAGGGCAATGAGGGTCGGTTGGGACCAATAAGTTGTGTTTAGGACGAATGATGGCCCAATAATGTGTGTTTAAGGGCAATGAGGGTCCGTTGGGTCCAATGAGTCCCAATAAAGTGTGTATATAACCAATAAGTTGTGTTTACGACCAATTATGGCCCAATAAGGTGTGTTTTGTTGGGACCAATGAGTCCCACTAATGTGTGCATGTAACCAATACGTTGTGTTTAGGACCAATGGTGGCACAATAAAGTGGGTTTAGGGACAATCAGGGTCAGTTGGCACCAATGAGTCCTAATAAGGTGTTTATATAACCAATAAGTTGTGTTTACGACCAATTATGGCCCAATATGGTGTGTTTAGTTGGGACTAATGACTCCCACTAAGGTGTGTATATAACCAATAAATTATGTTTAGGACCAATGATGGCCCAATAAGGTGTGTTTAGTAGGGCAATGAGGGTCGGTTAGAACCAATAAGTCCTAGTAAGGTGTGTATATAACCAAAAATTGTGTTTAGGACCAATGATGGCCCAATAATGTGTGTTTAGTTGGGACTAATGAGTCCCACTAAGGTTTGTATATAACCAATAAGTTGTGTTTAGGACCAACGATGGCACTATATGGAGTGTTTAGTAGGGCAATGAGGGTCGGTTGGGAACAATAAGTCCTAGTAAGGTGTGTCTTATATAACTAATAAGTTGTGTTTAGGACCAATGATGGCCCAATAATGTGTGTTTAAGGGCAATGAGGGTCCGTTGGGACCAATGAGTCCCAATAAAGTGTGTATATAACCAATAAGTTGTGTTTACGACCAATTATGGCCCAATAAGGTGTGTTTAGTTGGGACCAATGAGTCCCACTAATGTGTGCATATAACCAATACGTTGTGTTTAGGACCAATGATGGCACAATAAAGTGGGTTTAGGGACAATGAGGGTTAGTTGGCACCAATGAGTCCTAATAAGGTGTTTATATAACCAATAAGTTGTGTTTACGACCAATTATGGCCCAATATGGTGTGTTTAGTTGGGACTAATGAGTCCCACTAAGGTGTGTATATAACCAATAAATTATGTTTAGGACCAATGATGGCCTAATAAGGTGTGTTTAGTAGGGCAATGAGGGTCAGTTAGAACCAATAAGTCCTAGTAAGGTGTGTATATAACCAATAAGTTGTGTTTAGGACCAATGATGGCCCAATAATGTGTGTTTAGTTGGGACTAATGAGTCCCACTAAGGTTTGTATTTAACCAATAAGTTGTGTTTAGGACCAATGATGGCCCAATAATGTGTGTTTAGTTGGGACTAATGAGTCCCACTAAGGTGTGTATATAACCAATAAGTTGTGTTTAGGACCAATGATGGCCCAATAAGGTGTGTTTAGTAGGGCAACGAGGGTCGGTTGGGACCAATAAGTTGTGTTTAGGACGAATGATGTCCCAATAATGTGTGTTTAAGGGCAATGAGGGTCCGTTGGGTCCAATGAGTCCCAATAAAGTGTGTATATAACCAATAAGTTGTGTTTACGACCAATTATGGCCCAATAAGGTGTGTTTTGTTGGGACCAATGAGTCCCACTAATGTGTGCATGTAACCAATACATTGTGTTTAGGACCAATGGTGGCACAATAAAGTGGGTTTAGGGACAATCAGGGTCAGTTGGCACCAATGAGTCCTAATAAGGTGTTTATATAACCAATAAGTTGTGTTTACGACCAATTATGGCCCAATATGGTGTGTTTAGTTGGGACTAATGACTCCCACTAAGGTGTGTATATAACCAATAAATTATGTTTAGGACCAATGATGGCCCAATAAGGTGTGTTTAGTAGGGCAATGAGGGTCGGTTAGAACCAATAAGTCCTAGTAAGGTGTGTATATAACCAAAAATTGTGTTTAGGACCAATGATGGCCCAATAATGTGTGTTTAGTTGGGACTAATGAGTCCCACTAAGGTTTGTATATAACCAATAAGTTGTGTTTAGGACCAACGATGGCACTATATGGAGTGTTTAGTAGGGCAATGAGGGTCGGTTGGGAACAATAAGTCCTAGTAAGGTGTGTCTTATATAACTAATAAGTTGTGTTTAGGACCAATGATGGCCCAATAATGTGTGTTTAAGGGCAATGAGGGTCCGTTGGGACCAATGAGTCCCAATAAAGTGTGTATATAACCAATAAGTTGTGTTTACGACCAATTATGGCCCAATAAGGTGTGTTTAGTTGGGACCAATGAGTCCCACTAATGTGTGCATATAACCAATACGTTGTGTTTAGGACCAATGATGGCACAATAAAGTGGGTTTAGGGACAATGAGGGTTAGTTGGCACCAATGAGTCCTAATAAGGTGTTTATATAACCAATAAGTTGTGTTTACGACCAATTATGGCCCAATATGGTGTGTTTAGTTGGGACTAATGAGTCCCACTAAGGTGTGTATATAACCAATAAATTATGTTTAGGACCAATGATGGCCTAATAAGGTGTGTTTAGTAGGGCAATGAGGGTCAGTTAGAACCAATAAGTCCTAGTAAGGTGTGTATATAACCAATAAGTTGTGTTTAGGACCAATGATGGCCCAATAATGTGTGTTTAGTTGGGACTAATGAGTCCCACTAAGGTTTGTATATAACCAATAAGTTGTGTTTAGGACCAATGATGGCCCAATAATGTGTGTTTAGTTGGGACTAATGAGTCCCACTAAGGTGTGTATATAACCAATAAGTTGTGTTTAGGACCAATGATGGCCCAATAAGGTGTGTTTACTAGGGCAACGAGGGTCGGTTGGGACCAATAAGTTGTGTTTAGGACGAATGATGGCCCAATAATGTGTGTTTAAGGGCAATGAGGGTCCGTTGGGTCCAATGAGTCCCAATAAAGTGTGTATATAACCAATAAGTTGTGTTTACGACCAATTATGGCCCAATAAGGTGTGTTTTGTTGGGACCAATGAGTCCCACTAATGTGTGCATGTAACCAATACGTTGTGTTTAGGACCAATGGTGGCACAATAAAGTGGGTTTAGGGAAAATCAGGGTCAGTTGGCACCAATGAGTCCTAATAAGGTGTTTATATAACCAATAAGTTGTGTTTACGACCAATTATGGCCCAATATGGTGTGTTTAGTTGGGACTAATGAGTCCCACTAAGGTGTGTATATAACCAATAAATTATGTTTAGGACCAATGATGGCCCAATAAGGTGTGTTTAGTAGGGCAATGAGGGTCGGTTAGAACCAATAAGTCCTAGTAAGGTGTGTATATAACCAATAAGTTGTGTTTAGGACCAATGATGGCCCAATAATGTGTGTTTAGTTGGGACTAATGAGTCCCACTAAGGTTTGTATATAACCAATAAGTTGTGTTTAGGACCAATGATGGCCCAATAATGTGTGTTTAGTTGGGACTAATGAGTCCCACTAAGGTGTGTATATAACCAATAAGTTGTGTTTAGGACCAATGATGGCCCAATAAGGTGTGTTTAGTAGGGCAACAAGGGTCGGTTGGGACCAATAAGTCCTAGTAAGGTGTTTCTTATATAACCAATAAGTTGTGTTTAGGACCAATGATGGCCCAATAATGTGTGTTTAAGGGCAATGAGGGTCCGTTGGGACCAATGAGTCCCAATAAAGTGTGTATATAACCAATAAGTTGTGTTTACGACCAATTATGGCCCAATAAGGTGTGTTTAGTTGGGACCAATGAGTCCCATTAATGTGTGCATATAACCAATACGTTGTGTTTAGGACCAATGATGGCACAATAAAGTGGGTTTAGGGACAATGAGGGTTAGTTGGCACCAATGAGTCCTAATAAGGTGTTTATATAACCAATAAGTTGTGTTTACGACCAATTATGGCCCAATATGGTGTGTTTAGTTGGGACTAATGAGTCCCACTAAGGTGTGTATATAACCAATAAGTTGTGTTTAGGACCAATGATGGCCCAATAAGGTGTGTTTAGTAGGGCAATGAGGGTCGGTTGGGACCAATAAGCCTAGTAAGGTGTGT
Organism: Deinandra increscens subsp. villosa; assembly: GCA_039602395.1. Classification (NCBI taxonomy): domain Eukaryota; kingdom Viridiplantae; phylum Streptophyta; class Magnoliopsida; order Asterales; family Asteraceae; genus Deinandra; species Deinandra increscens. The sequence continues at coordinate 6,282 of JBCNJP010010539.1, forward strand.
CTTATATAACCAATAAGTTGTGTTTAGGACCAATGATGGCCCAATAATGTGTGTTTAAGGGCAATGAGGGTCAGTTGGGACCAATGAGTCCCAATAAAGTTTGTATATAACCAGTAAGTTGTGTTTACGACCAATTATGGCCCAATAAGGTGTGTTTAGTTGGGACCAATGAGTCCCAATAAAGTTTGTATATAACCAGTAAGTTGTGTTTACGACCAATTATGGCCCAATATGGTGTGTTTAGTTGGGACTAATGAGTCCCACTAAGGTGTGTATATAACCAATAAATTATGTTTAGGACCAATGATGGCCCAATAAGGTGTGTTTAGTAGGGCAATGAGGGTCGGTTGGAAACAATAAGTCCTAGTAAGGTGTGTCTTATATAACTAATAAGTTGTGTTTAGGACCAATGATGGCCCAATAATGTGTGTTTAAGGGCAATGAGGGTCCGTTGGGACCAATGAGTCCCAATAAAGTGTGTATATAACCAATAAGTTGTGTTTACGACCAATTATGGCCCAATAAGGTGTGTTTAGTTGGGACCAATGAGTCCCACTAATGTGTGCATATAACCAATACGTTGTGTTTAGGACCAATGATGGCACAATAAAGTGGGTTTAGGGACAATGAGGGTTAGTTGGCACCAATGAGTCCTAATAAGGTGTTTATATAACCAATAAGTTGTGTTTACGACCAATTATGGCCCAATATGGTGTGTTTAGTTGGGACTAATGAGTCCCACTAAGGTGTGTATATAACCAATAAATTATGTTTAGGACCAATGATGGCCTAATAAGGTGTGTTTAGTAGGGCAATGAGGGTCAGTTAGAACCAATAAGTCCTAGTAAGGTGTGTATATAACCAATAAGTTGTGTTTAGGACCAATGATGGCCCAATAATGTGTGTTTAGTTGGGACTAATGAGTCCCACTAAGGTTTGTATAAAACCAATAAGTTGTGTTTAGGACCAATGATGGCCCAATAATGTGTGTTTAGTTGGGACTAATGAGTCCCACTAAGGTGTGTATATAACCAATAAGTTGTGTTTAGGACCAATGATGGCCCAATAAGGTGTGTTTAGTAGGGCAACGAGGGTCGGTTGGGACCAATAAGTTGTGTTTAGGACGAATGATGGCCCAATAATGTGTGTTTAAGGGCAATGAGGGTCCGTTGGGTCCAATGAGTCCCAATAAAGTGTGTATATAACCAATAAGTTGTGTTTACGACCAATTATGGCCCAATAAGGTGTATTTTGTTGGGACCAATGAGTCCCACTAATGTGTGCATGTAACCAATACGTTGTGTTTAGGACCAATGGTGGCACAATAAAGTGGGTTTAGGGACAATCAGGGTCAGTTGGCACCAATGAGTCCTAATAAGGTGTTTATATAACCAATAAGTTGTGTTTACGACCAATTATGGCCCAATATGGTGTGTTTAGTTGGGACTAATGAGTCCCACTAAGGTGTGTATATAACCAATAAATTATGTTTAGGACCAATGATGGCCTAATAAGGTGTGTTTAGTAGGGCAATGAGGGTCGGTTAGAACCAATAAGTCCTAGTAAGGTGTGTATATAACCAATAAGTTGTGTTTAGGACCAATGATGGCCCAATAATGTGTGTTTAGTTGGGACTAATGAGTCCCACTAAGGTTTGTATATAACCAATAAGTTGTGTTTAGGACCAATGATGGCCCAATAATGTGTGTTTAGTTGGGACTAATGAGTCCCACTAAGGTGTGTATATAACCAATAAGTTGTGTTTAGGACCAATGATGGCCCAATAAGGTGTGTTTAGTAGGGCAACAAGGGTCGGTTGGGACCAATAAGTCCTAGTAAGGTGTTTCTTATATAACCAATAAGTTGTGTTTAGGACCAATGATGGCCCAATAATGTGTGTTTAAGGGCAATGAGGGTCCGTTGGGACCAATGAGTCCCAATAAAGTGTGTATATAACCAATAAGTTGTGTTTACGACCAATTATGGCCCAATAAGGTGTGTTTAGTTGGGACCAATGAGTCCCATTAATGTGTGCATATAACCAATACGTTGTGTTTAGGACCAATGATGGCACAATAAAGTGGGTTTAGGGACAATGAGGGTTAGTTGGCACCAATGAGTCCTAATAAGGTGTTTATATAACCAATAAGTTGTGTTTACGACCAATTATGGCCCAATATGGTGTGTTTAGTTGGGACTAATGAGTCCCACTAAGGTGTGTATATAACCAATAAGTTGTGTTTAGGACCAATGATGGCCCAATAAGGTGTGTTTAGTAGGGCAATGAGGGTCGGTTGGGACCAATAAGCCTAGTAAGGTGTGTCTTATATAACCAATAAGTTGTGTTTAGGACCAATGATGGCCCAATAATGTGTGTTTAAGGGCAATGAGGGTCAGTTGGGACCAATGAGTCCCAATAAAGTTTGTATATAACCAGTAAGTTGTGTTTACGACCAATTATGGCCCAATAAGGTGTGTTTAGTTGGGACCAATGAGTCCCAATAAAGTTTGTATATAACCAGTAAGTTGTGTTTACGACCAATTATGGCCCAATATGGTGTGTTTAGTTGGGACTAATGAGTCCCACTAAGGTGTGTATATAACCAATAAATTATGTTTAGGACCAATGATGGCCCAATAAGGTGTGTTTAGTAGGGCAATGAGGGTCGGTTGGAAACAATAAGTCCTAGTAAGGTGTGTCTTATATAACTAATAAGTTGTGTTTAGGACCAATGATGGCCCAATAATGTGTGTTTAAGGGCAATGAGGGTCCGTTGGGACCAATGAGTCCCAATAAAGTGTGTATATAACCAATAAGTTGTGTTTACGACCAATTATGGCCCAATAAGGTGTGTTTAGTTGGGACCAATGAGTCCCACTAATGTGTGCATATAACCAATACGTTGTGTTTAGGACCAATGATGGCACAATAAAGTGGGTTTAGGGACAATGAGGGTTAGTTGGCACCAATGAGTCCTAATAAGGTGTTTATATAACCAATAAGTTGTGTTTACGACCAATTATGGCCCAATATGGTGTGTTTAGTTGGGACTAATGAGTCCCACTAAGGTGTGTATATAACCAATAAATTATGTTTAGGACCAATGATGGCCTAATAAGGTGTGTTTAGTAGGGCAATGAGGGTCAGTTAGAACCAATAAGTCCTAGTAAGGTGTGTATATAACCAATAAGTTGTGTTTAGGACCAATGATGGCCCAATAATGTGTGTTTAGTTGGGACTAATGAGTCCCACTAAGGTTTGTATAAAACCAATAAGTTGTGTTTAGGACCAATGATGGCCCAATAATGTGTGTTTAGTTGGCACTAATGAGTCCCACTAAGGTGTGTATATAACCAATAAGTTGTGTTTAGGACCAATGATGGCCCAATAAGGTGTGTTTAGTAGGGCAACGAGGGTCGGTTGGGACCAATAAGTTGTGTTTAGGACGAATGATGGCCCAATAATGTGTGTTTAAGGGCAATGAGGGTCCGTTGGGTCCAATGAGTCCCAATAAAGTGTGTATATAACCAATAAGTTGTGTTTACGACCAATTATGGCCCAATAAGGTGTATTTTGTTGGGACCAATGAGTCCCACTAATGTGTGCATGTAACCAATACGTTGTGTTTAGGACCAATGGTGGCACAATAAAGTGGGTTTAGGGACAATCAGGGTCAGTTGGCACCAATGAGTCCTAATAAGGTGTTTATATAACCAATAAGTTGTGTTTACGACCAATTATGGCCCAATATGGTGTGTTTAGTTGGGACTAATGAGTCCCACTAAGGTGTGTATATAACCAATAAATTATGTTTAGGACGAATGATGGCCCAATAAGGTGTGTTTAGTAGGGCAATGAGGGTCGGTTAGAATCAATAAGTCCTAGTAAGATGTGTATATAACCAATAAGTTGTATTTAGGACCAATGATGGCCCAATAATGTGTGTTTAGTTGGGACTAATGAGTCCCACTAAGGTTTGTATATAACCAATAAGTTGTGTTTAGGACCAATGATGGTCCTATAAGGAGTGTTTAGTAGGGCAATGAGGGTCGGTTGGGACCAATAAGTCCTAGTAAGGTGTGTCTTATATAACCAATAAGTTGTGTTTAGGACCAATGATGGCCCAATAATGTGTGTTTAAGGGCAATGAGGGTCCGTTGGGACCAATGAGTCCCAATAAAGTGTGTATATAACCAATAAGTTGTGTTTACGACCAATTATCGCACAATAAGGTGTGTATATAACCAATAAGTTGTGTTTACGACCAATTATGGCCCAATAAGGTGTGTTTAGTTGGGACCAATGAGTCCCACTAATGTGTGCATATAACCAATACGTTGTGTTTATGACCAATGATGGCACAATAAAGTGGGTTTAGGGACAATGAGGGTTAGTTGGCACCAATGAGTCCTAATAAGGTGTTTATATAACCAATAAGTTGTGTTTACGACCAATTTTGGCCCAATATGGTGTGTTTAGTTGGGACTAATGAGTCCCACTAAGGTGTGTATATAACCAATAAATTATGTTTAGGACCAATGATGGCCTAATAAGGTGTGTTTAGTAGGGCAATGAGGGTCGGTTAGAACCAATAAGTCCTAGTAAGGTGTGTATATAACCAATAAGTTGTGTTTAGGACCAATGATGGCCCAATAATGTGTGTTTAGTTGGGACTAATGAGTCCCACTAAGGTTTGTATATAACCAATAAGTTGTGTTTAGGACCAATGATGGCCCAATAATGTGTGTTTAGTTGGGACTAATGAGTCCCACTAAGGTGTGTATATAACCAATAAGTTGTGTTTAGGACCAATGATGGCCCAATAAGGTGTGTTTAGTAGGGCAACAAGGGTCGGTTGGGACCAATAAGTCCTAGTAAGGTGTTTCTTATATAACCAATAAGTTGTGTTTAGGACCAATGATGGCCCAATAATGTGTGTTTAAGGGCAATGAGGGTCCGTTGGGACCAATGAGTCCCAATAAAGTGTGTATATAACCAATAAGTTGTGTTTACGACCAATTATGGCCCAATAAGGTGTGTTTAGTTGGGACCAATGAGTCCCATTAATGTGTGCATATAACCAATACGTTGTGTTTAGGACCAATGATGGCACAATAAAGTGGGTTTAGGGACAATGAGGGTTAGTTGGCACCAATGAGTCCTAATAAGGTGTTTATATAACCAATAAGTTGTGTTTACGACCAATTATGGCCCAATATGGTGTGTTTAGTTGGGACTAATGAGTCCCACTAAGGTGTGTATATAACCAATAAGTTGTGTTTAGGACCAATGATGGCCCAATAAGGTGTGTTTAGTAGGGCAATGAGGGTCGGTTGGGACCAATAAGCCTAGTAAGGTGTGTCTTATATAACCAATAAGTTGTGTTTAGGACCAATGATGGCCCAATAATGTGTGTTTAAGGGCAATGAGGGTCAGTTGGGACCAATGAGTCCCAATAAAGTTTGTATATAACCAGTAAGTTGTGTTTACGACCAATTATGGCCCAATAAGGTGTGTTTAGTTGGGACCAATGAGTCCCAATAAAGTTTGTATATAACCAGTAAGTTGTGTTTACGACCAATTATGGCCCAATATGGTGTGTTTAGTTGGGACTAATGAGTCCCACTAAGGTGTGTATATAACCAATAAATTATGTTTAGGACCAATGATGGCCCAATAAGGTGTGTTTAGTAGGGCAATGAGGGTCGGTTAGAACCAATAAGTCCTAGTAAGGTGTGTATATAACCAAAAATTGTGTTTAGGACCAATGATGGCCCAATAATGTGTGTTTAGTTGGGACTAATGAGTCCCACTAAGGGTTGTATATAACCAATAAGTTGTGTTTAGGACCAACGATGGCACTATATGGAGTGTTTAGTAGGGCAATGAGGGTCGGTTGGGAACAATAAGTTCTAGTAAGGTGTGTCTTATATAACCAATAAGTTGTGTTTAGGACCAATGATGGCCCAATAATGTGTGTTTAAGGGCAATGAGGGTCCGTTGGGACCAATGAGTCCCAATAAAGTGTGTATATAACCAATAAGTTGTGTTTACGACCAATTATGGCCCAATAAGGTGTGTTTAGTTGGGACCAATGAGTCCCACTAATGTGTGCATATAACCAATACGTTGTGTTTAGGACCAATGATGGCACAATAAAGTGGGTTTAGGGACAATGAGGGTTAGTTGGCACCAATGAGTCCTAATAAGGTGTTTATATAACCAATAAGTTGTGTTTACGACCAATTATGGCCCAATATGGTGTGTTTAGTTGGGACTAATGAGTCCCACTAAGGTGTGTATATAACCAATAAATTATGTTTAGGACCAATGATGGCCTAATAAGGTGTGTTTAGTAGGGCAATGAGGGTCAGTTAGAACCAATAAGTCCTAGTAAGGTGTGTATATAACCAATAAGTTGTGTTTAGGACCAATGATGTCCCAATAATGTGTGTTTAGTTGGGACTAATGAGTCCCACTAAGGTTTGTATAAAACCAATAAGTTGTGTTTAGGACCAATGATGGCCCAATAATGTGTGTTTAGTTGGGACTAATGAGTCCCACTAAGGTGTGTATATAACCAATAAGTTGTGTTTAGGACCAATGATGGCCCAATAAGGTGTGTTTAGTAGGGCAACGAGGGTCGGTTGGGACCAATAAGTTGTGTTTAGGACGAATGATGGCCCAATAATGTGTGTTTAAGGGCAATGAGGGTCCGTTGGGTCCAATGAGTCCCAATAAAGTGTGTATATAACCAATAAGTTGTGTTTACGACCAATTATGGCCCAATAAGGTGTGTTTTGTTGGGACCAATGAGTCCCACTAATGTGTGCATGTAACCAATACGTTGTGATTAGGGACCAATGGTGGCACAATAAAGTGGGTTTAGGGACAATCAGGGTCAGTTGGCACCAATGAGTCCTAATAAGGTGTTTATATAACCAATAAGTTGTGTTTACGACCAATTATGGCCCAATATGGTGTGTTTAGTTGGGACTAATGAGTCCCACTAAGGTGTGTATATAACCAATAAATTATGTTTAGGACCAATGATGGCCCAATAAGGTGTGTTTAGTAGGGCAATGAGGGTCGGTTAGAACCAATAAGTCCTAGTAAGGTGTGTATATAACCAAAAATTGTGTTTAGGACCAATGATGGCCCAATAATGTGTGTTTAGTTGGGACTAATGAGTCCCACTAAGGTTTGTATATAACCAATAAGTTGTGTTTAGGACCAACGATGGCACTATATGGAGTGTTTAGTAGGGCAATGAGGGTCGGTTGGGAACAATAAGTCCTAGTAAGGTGTGTCTTATATAACCAATAAGTTGTGTTTATGACCAATGATGGCCCTATAAGGAGTGTTTAGTAGGGCAATGAGGGTCCGTTGGGACCAATGAGTCCCAATAAAGTGTGTATATAACCAATAAGTTGTGTTTACGACCAATTATGGCACAATAAGGTGTGTTTAGTTGGGACCAATGAGTCCCACTAATGTGTGCATATAACCAATACGTTGTGTTTAGGACCAATGATGGCACAATAAAGTGGGTTTAGGGACAATGAGGGTTAGTTGGCACCAATGAGTCCTAATAAGGTGTTTATATAACCAATAAGTTGTGTTTACGACCAATTATGGCCCAATATGGTGTGTTTAGTTGGGACTAATGAGTCCCACTAAGGTGTGTATATAACCAATAAATTATGTTTAGGACCAATGATGGCCTAATAAGGTGTGTTTAGTAGGGCAATGAGGGTCGGTTAGAACCAATAAGTCCTAGTAAGGTGTGTATATAACCAATAAGTTGTGTTTAGGACCAATGATGGCCCAATAATGTGTGTTTAGTTGGGACTAATGAGTCCCACTAAGGTTTGTATATAACCAATAAATTATATTTAGGACCAATGATGGCCCAATAAGGTGTGTTTAGTAGGGCAATGAGGGTCGGTTAGAACCAATAAGTCCTAGTAAGGTGTGTATATAACCAATAAGTTGTGTTTAGGACCAATGATGGCCCAATAATGTGTGTTTAGTTGGGACTAATGAGTCCCACTAAGGTTTGTATATAACCAATAAGTTGTGTTTAGGACCAATGATGGCCCTATAAGGAGTGTTTAGTAGGGCAATGAGGGTCGGTTGGGACCAATGAGTCCCAATAAAGTGTGTATATAACAAATAAGTTGTGTTTATGACCAATGATGGCCCAATAATGTGTGTTTAGTTGGGACTAATGAGTCCCACTAAGGTTTGTATATAACCAATAAGTTGTGTTTAGGACCAACGATGGCACTATATGGAGTGTTTAGTAGGGAAATGAGGGTCGGTTGGGACCAATAAGTCATAGTAAGGTGTGTCTTATATAACTAATAAGTTGTGTTTAGGACCAATGATGGCCCAATAATGTGTGTTTAAGGGCAATGAGGGTCCGTTGGGACCAATGAGTCCCAATAAAGTGTGTATATAACCAATAAGTTGTGTTTACGACCAATTATGGCCCAATAAGGTGTGTTTAGTTGGGACCAATGAGTCCCACTAATGTGTGCATATAACCAATACGTTGTGTTTAGGACCAATGATGGCACAATAAAGTGGGTTTAGGGACAATGAGGGTTAGTTGGCACCAATGAGTCCTAATAAGGTGTTTATATAACCAATAAGTTGTGTTTATGACCAATTATGGCCCAATATGGTGTGTTTAGTTGGGACTAATGAGTCCCACTAAGGTGTGTATATAACCAATAAATTAGGTTTAGGACCAATGATGGCCCAATAAGGTGTGTTTAGTAGGGCAATGAGGGTCGGTTAGAACCAATAAGTCCTAGTAAGGTATGTATATAACCAATAAGTTGTGTTTAGGACCAATGATGGCCCAATAATGTGTGTTTAGTTGGGACTAATGAGTCCCACTAAGTTTTGTATATAACCAATAAATTATATTTAGGACCAATGATGGCCCAATAAGGTGTGTTTAGTAGGGCAATGAGGGTCGGTTAGAACCAATAAGTCCTAGTAAGGTGTGTATATAACCAATAAGTTGTGTTTAGGACCAATGATGGCCCAATAATGTGTGTTTAGTTGGGACTAATGAGTCCCACTAAGGTTTGTATATAACCAATAAGTTGTGTTTAGGACCAATGATGGCCCTATAAGGAGTGTTTAGTAGGGCAATGAGGGTAGGTTGTGACCAATGAGTCCCAATAAAGTGTGTATATAACCAATAAGTTGTGTTTATGACCAATGATGGCCCTATAAGGAGTGTTTAGTAGGGCAATGAGGGTCGGTTGGGACCAATGATCCCAATAAAGTGTGTATATAACCAATAAGTTGTGTTTACGAACAATTATGGCCCAATAAGGTGTGTTTAGTTGGGACCAATGAGTCCCACTAATGTGTGCATATAACCAATACGTTGTGTTTAGGACCAATGATGGCACAATAAAGTGGGTTTAGGGACAATGAGGGTTAGTTGGCACCAATGAGTCCTAATAAGGTGTTTATATAACCAATAAGTTGTGTTTATGACCAATTATGGCCCAATATGGTGTGTTTAGTTGGGACTAATGAGTCCCACTAAGGTGTGTATATAACCAATAAATTAGGTTTAGGACCAATGATGGCCCAATAAGGTGTGTTTAGTAGGGCAATGAGGGTCGGTTAGAACCAATAAGTCCTAGTAAGGTGTGTATATAACCAATAAGTTGTGTTTAGGACCAATGATGGCCCAATAATGTGTGTTTAGTTGGGACTAATGAGTCCCACTAAGGTTTGTATATAACCAATAAATTATATTTAGGACCAATGATGGCCCAATAAGGTGTGTTTAGTAGGGCAATGAGGGTCGGTTAGAACCAATAAGTCCTAGTAAGGTATGTATATAACCAATAAGTTGTGTTTAGGACCAATGATGGCCCAATAATGTGTGTTTAGTTGGGACTAATGAGTCCCACTAAGTTTTGTATATAACCAATAAATTATATTTAGGACCAATGATGGCCCAATAAGGTGTGTTTAGTAGGGCAATGAGGGTCGGTTAGAACCAATAAGTCCTAGTAAGGTGTGTATATAACCAATAAGTTGTGTTTAGGACCAATGATGGCCCAATAATGTGTGTTTAGTTGGGACTAATGAGTCCCACTAAGGTTTGTATATAACCAATAAGTTGTGTTTAGGACCAATGATGGCCCTATAAGGAGTGTTTAGTAGGGCAATGAGGGTAGGTTGTGACCAATGAGTCCCAATAAAGTGTGTATATAACCAATAAGTTGTGTTTATGACCAATGATGGCCCTATAAGGAGTGTTTAGTAGGGCAATGAGGGTCAGTTGGGACCAATGATCCCAATAAAGTGTGTATATAACCAATAAGTTGTGTTTACGAACAATTATGGCCCAATAAGGTGTGTTTAGTTGGGACCAATGAGTCCCACTAATGTGTGCATATAACCAATACGTTGTGTTTAGGACCAATGATGGCACAATAAAGTGGGTTTAGGGACAATGAGGGTTAGTTGGCACCAATGAGTCCTAATAAGGTGTTTATATAACCAATAAGTTGTGTTTATGACCAATTATGGCCCAATATGGTGTGTTTAGTTGGGACTAATGAGTCCCACTAAGGTGTGTATATAACCAATAAATTAGGTTTAGGACCAATGATGGCCCAATAAGGTGTGTTTAGTAGGGCAATGAGGGTCGGTTAGAACCAATAAGTCCTAGTAAGGTGTGTATATAACCAATAAGTTGTGTTTAGGACCAATGATGGCCCAATAATGTGTGTTTAGTTGGGACTAATGAGTCCCACTAAGGTTTGTATATAACCAATAAATTATATTTAGGACCAATGATGGCCCAATAAGGTGTGTTTAGTAGGGCAATGAGGGTCGGTTAGAACCAATAAGTCCTAGTAAGGTGTGTATATAACCAATAAGTTGTGTTTAGGACCAATGATGGCCCAATAATGTGTGTTTTGTTGGGACTAATGAGTCCCACTAAGGTTTGTATATAACCAATAAGTTGTGTTTAGGACCAATGATGGCCCTATAAGGAGTGTTTAGTAGGGCAATGAGGGTCGGTTGGGACCAATGAGTCCCAATAAAGTGTGTATATAACCAATAAGTTGTGTTTATGACCAATGATGGCCCAATAATGTGTGTTTAGTTGGGACTAATGAGTCCCACTAAGGTTTGTATATAACCAATAAGTTGTGTTTAGGACCAACGATGGCACTATATGGAGTGTTTAGTAGGGAAATGAGGGTCGGTTGGGACCAATAAGTCATAGTAAGGTGTGTCTTATATAACTAATAAGTTGTGTTTAGGACCAATGATGGCCCAATAATGTGTGTTTAAGGGCAATGAGGGTCCGTTGGGACCAATGAGTCCCAATAAAGTGTGTATATAACCAATAAGTTGTGTTTACGACCAATTATGGCCCAATAAGGTGTGTTTAGTTGGGACCAATGAGTCCCACTAATGTGTGCATATAACCAATACGTTGTGTTTAGGACCAATGATGGCACAATAAAGTGGGTTTAGGGACAATGAGGGTTAGTTGGCACCAATGAGTCCTAATAAGGTGTTTATTTAACCAATAAGTTGTGTTTACGACCAATTATGGCCCAATATGGTGTGTTTAGTTGGGACTAATGAGTCCCACTAAGGTGTGTATATAACCAATAAATTATGTTTAGGACCAATGATGGCCCAATAAGGTGTGTTTAGTAGGGCAATGAGGTTCGGTTAGAACCAATAAGTCCTAGTAAGGTGTGTATATAACCATTAAGTTGTGTTTAGGACCAATGATGGCCCAATAATGTGTGTTTAGTTGGGACTAATGAGTACCACTAAGGTTTGTATATAACCAATAAGTTGTGTTTAGGACCAATGATGGCCCTATAAGGAGTGTTTAGTAGGGCAATGAGGGTCGGTTGGGACCAATGAGTCCCAATAAAGTGTGTATATAACCAATAAGTTGTGTTTACGAACAATTATGTCCCAATAATGTGTGTTTAGTTGGGACCAATGAGTCCCACTAATGTGTGCATATAACCAATACGTTGTGTTTAGGACCAATGATGGCACAATAAAGTGGGTTTAGGGACAATGAGGGTTAGTTGGCACTAATGAGTCCTAATAAGGTGTTTATATAACCAATAAGTTGTGTTTACGACCAATTATGGCCCAATATGGTGTGTTTAGTTGGGACTAATGAGTCCCACTAAGGTGTGTATATAACCAATAAATTATGTCTAGGACCAATGATGGCCCAATAAGGTGTGTTTAGTAGGGCAATGAGGGTCGGTTAGAACCAATAAGTCCTAGTAAGGTGTGTATATAACCAATAAGTTGTGTTTAGGACCAATGATGGCCCAATAATGTGTGTTTAGTTGGGACTAATGAGTCCCACTAAGGTTTGTATATAACCAATAAGTTGTGTTTAGGACCAATGATGGCACTATAAGGAGTGTTTAGTAGGGCAATGAGGGTCGGTTAGAACCAATAAGTCCTAGTAAGGTGTGTATATAACCAATAAGTTGTGTTTAGGACCAATGATGGCCCAATAATGTGTGTTTAGTTGGGACTAATGAGTCCCACTAAGGTTTGTATATAACCAATAAGTTGTGTTTAGGACCAATGATGGCCCTATAAGGAGTGTTTAGTAGGGCAATGAGGGTCGGTTGGGACCAATGAGTCCCAATAAAGTGTGTATATAACCAATAAGTTGTGTTTATGACCAATGATGGCCCAATAATGTGTGTTTAGTTGGGACTAATGAGTCCCACTAAGGTTTGTATATAACCAATAAGTTGTGTTTAGGACCAACGATGGCACTATATGGAGTGTTTAGTAGGGAAATGAGGGTCGGTTGGGACCAATAAGTCATAGTAAGGTGTGTCTTATATAACTAATAAGTTGTGTTTAGGACCAATGATGGCCCAATAATGTGTGTTTAAGGGCAATGAGGGTCCGTTGGGACCAATGAGTCCCAATAAAGTGTGTATATAACCAATAAGTTGTGTTTACGACCAATTATGGCCCAATAAGGTGTGTTTAGTTGGGACCAATGAGTCCCACTAACGTGTGCATATAACCAATACGTTGTGTTTAGGACCAATGATGGCACAATAAAGTGGGTTTAGGGACAATGAGGGTTAGTTGGCACCAATGAGTCCTAATAAGGTGTTTATATAACCAATAAGTTGTGTTTACGACCAATTATGGCCCAATATGGTGTGTTTAGTTGGGACTAATGAGTCCCACTAAGGTGTGTATATAACCAATAAATTATGTTTAGGACCAATGATGGCCCAATAAGGTGTGTTTAGTAGGGCAATGAGGTTCGGTTAGAACCAATAAGTCCTAGTAAGGTGTGTATATAACCATTAAGTTGTGTTTAGGACCAATGATGGCCCAATAAGGTGTGTTTAGTTGGGACTAATGAGTACCACTAAGGTTTGTATATAACCAATAAGTTGTGTTTAGGACCAATGATGGCCCTATAAGGAGTGTTTAGTAGGGCAATGAGGGTCGGTTGGGACCAATGAGTCCCAATAAAGTGTGTATATAACCAATAAGTTGTGTTTACGAACAATTATGGCCCAATAATGTGTGTTTAGTTGGGACCAATGAGTCCCACTAATGTGTGCATATAACCAATACGTTGTGTTTAGGACCAATGATGGCACAATAAAGTGGGTTTAGGGACAATGAGGGTTAGTTGGCACCAATGAGTCCTAATAAGGTGTTTATATAACCAATAAGTTGTGTTTACGACCAATTATGGCCCAATATGGTGTGTTTAGTTGGGACTAATGAGTCCCACTAAGGTGTGTATATAACCAATAAATTATGTCTAGGACCAATGATGGCCCAATAAGGTGTGTTTAGTAGGGCAATGAGGGTCGGTTAGAACCAATAAGTCCTAGTAAGGTGTGTATATAACCAATAAGTTGTGTTTAGGACCAATGATGGCCCAATAATGTGTGTTTAGTTGGGACTAATGAGTCCCACTAAGGTTTGTATATAACCAATAAGTTGTGTTTAGGACCAATGATGGCACTATAAGGAGTGTTTAGTAGGGCAATGAGGGTCGGTTAGAACCAATAAGTCCTAGTAAGGTGTGTATATAACCAATAAGTTGTGTTTAGGACCAATGATGGCCCAATAATGTGTGTTTAGTTGGGACTAATGAGTCCCACTAAGGTTTGTATATAACCAATAAGTTGTGTTTAGGACCAATGATGGCCCTATAAGGAGTGTTTAGTAGGGCAATGAGGGTCGGTTGGGACCAATGAGTCCCAATAAAGTGTGTATATAACCAATAAGTTGTGTTTATGACCAATGATGGCCCAATAATGTGTGTTTAGTTGGGACTAATGAGTCCCACTAAGGTTTGTATATAACCAATAAGTTGTGTTTAGGACCAACGATGGCACTATATGGAGTGTTTAGTAGGGAAATGAGGGTCGGTTGGGACCAATAAGTCATAGTAAGGTGTGTCTTATATAACTAATAAGTTGTGTTTAGGACCAATGATGGCCCAATAATGTGTGTTTAAGGGCAATGAGGGTCCGTTGGGACCAATGAGTCCCAATAAAGTGTGTATATAACCAATAAGTTGTGTTTACGACCAATTATGGCCCAATAAGGTGTGTTTAGTTGGGACCAATGAGTCCCACTAATGTGTGCATATAACCAATACGTTGTGTTTAGGACCAATGATGGCACAATAAAGTGGGTTTAGGGACAATGAGGGTTAGTTGGCACCAATGAGTCCTAATAAGGTGTTTATTTAACCAATAAGTTGTGTTTACGACCAATTATGGCCCAATATGGTGTGTTTAGTTGGGACTAATGAGTCCCACTAAGGTGTGTATATAACCAATAAATTATGTTTAGGACCAATGATGGCCCAATAAGGTGTGTTTAGTAGGGCAATGAGGTTCGGTTAGAACCAATAAGTCCTAGTAAGGTGTGTATATAACCATTAAGTTGTGTTTAGGACCAATGATGGCCCAATAATGTGTGTTTAGTTGGGACTAATGAGTACCACTAAGGTTTGTATATAACCAATAAGTTGTGTTTAGGACCAATGATGGCCCTATAAGGAGTGTTTAGTAGGGCAATGAGGGTCGGTTGGGACCAATGAGTCCCAATAAAGTGTGTATATAACCAATAAGTTGTGTTTACGACCAATTATGGCCCAATAAGGTGTGTTTAGTTGGGACCAATGAGTCCCACTAATGTGTGCATATAACCAATACGTTGTGTTTAGGACCAATGATGGCACAATAAAGTGGGTTTAGGGACAATGAGGGTTAGTTGGCACCAATGAGTCCTAATAAGGTGTTTATATAACCAATAAGTTGTGTTTATGACCAATTATGGCCCAATATGGTGTGTTTAGTTGGGACTAATGAGTCCCACTAAGGTGTGTAT
>JBCNJP010010540.1:0-21703 GCA_039602395.1 Deinandra increscens subsp. villosa
AATGCCATAGTGGATGGGGATCTATGATTTTGTGGTGATTGTAAGGGGGAGACCACGTCGCTAATGGTGGGGTGTGCAATGGAAGACGTCAAAGATAGTGATGGGGTTGCAAAGTTGGTGGTGGTTGATGAGCGTTTTAGAAGTGTATTTTATTTTATATTAATTATTCCCTAAACGTACCAATTTGGGTATAAAATATATTAATTTAATTAGTTTTGATATTTTGCATGTTATGATAAAATTGATCTTGATTATTACTATTTAAGTATATGAGCTATAATGAGCACCAAATCAGACTCCATGCTTAGGGTTGTTTGGTTGGAGGATTATGTGGGATTTGAGATGGAATTTCAGTTCCGTCAAAAATCATGTTTGGTTGGAGGATTAAGCCAATGGATTTAGAATTCATTCCCCCATTTATAGGAAAGCAAGATTTCTTTACACTCTTGATGGAATTTAAAAACAAGATTACTTTTATACCCTTCTCACCAAATAAAATATCTATCGTTTATATTGATCCCTAGCGTTCCATCGAGCTACATCGTACATCATCAGTTCTCCATCTTCCTCATCTAACATCGATTCCGCCATTCATCTTCTGCATCCGCGACCTATGAATCTATTCGATCCATAATGGCATGTTGTCTTCTCCATAATTTTATAAGACAAGAAATACCAATCGATCCATTTGAGACGGAAGATATAAAAGATGAGGTTGAAAACAACATTGAAGATGTCAATGCGGATCATATAATATTAGTTGCGACTTCAAATGAATGGACTACTTTTAGAAATAACCTCACTCAGAGCATGTTTGATTCTTGGAATGCTACTAATTGATTAGAATGCACTATGTTCATTTATGTCGTTTTATGTTAACTTTTATTGAGACTTTGAATATGATAATATCATTGTTTGTTTAAGTTTTCTATTTTATATTACTACTAGGTTTGTAACCCGTGTGATACACGGGGTGAGTAGAATCACATAAACCAGAACGTGACAAATAATTTTACAGGTGTATTTGTTATATAAATCTGATTTTTAATTAAAAAACTTTTAGAGAATTAAAAAGAAGTGTATTTGTTGTGTATCCAGCTAGTGATATCAATCCAAGCACATCTAAACCAACAAAGTGTCTATCACATCTATAATCATTCAAAACCATTTGCAGAAAGTCAAAATCATCAAAATCCAAAGCCTCACTGGAGTTAGAATATGACCACAAGAAGCAACCCCAAATTTTTAGCAACAAATTGCAGACCTTTCTGTTGACCCCATAATTCAATACATCGACCAGAAAAGTCAGACAACCTCACCATCTTTAAAATTTTCCATTGAATCCAATTCTTGGACTGCCAAATTAAGACATGCACTTAGACAATAGCATACTCCATCCAACTTCTAATTTTAGATCCTTCCATAACTGCATCTTTGCCGATCAGGATGACTTTTGACCCGGAAAAATAAAATTACAAAGGTACCTGCGAGAGTGTAAGCTCAATCTGATGGATTTCTCTCTGCTTTTCTTGCTTGCTTAGGATTCTTTGAAATACATAACACCACCCTGTCCCAACTTTTGTTTTGTAAGTTGTTCTTAAATAGAATTTTCATTCATAAAGAGGGACTTTATGAACATGTAGAAACAACAATGTCACAGAATATGAGTGGAGTAAAAGAAATAAGTATGAAGAGAAGACATACCCAATTCAATATCTCTTTTGAAACCATACTCAACCACAAATCCGTGATGTGAATCAAGTGCAAATCCTCCAACATCAGCAAAAACAACTGCATAATATTTTAATAAAAAAGGCTGATGATTAAGGTGGTAAGAGTTGCAGCATCATTTAGCCTACTTTTAGTCAATACTGTTTCATATAACTTGCTTTTTGAGATATGCTGTATAAAATCTTCCATTAACTTTTCCAGCATAACTAACCATTCCAAAGTCATCAAGAACAACCCCAACTTATTCATAGTATTTGGGCACATAATTCTGAATTTTGTTTCAACAATCCATATCTCGAATTTTACCTAAGCAATCAAAACCTGATAAGAAAACATTAAAGCTAAACTACAAAAAAAAAAACAAAAAAACAAAAAAATTAAAATGAGCATGCCTGACATCATCAGATGACATGAACAAATAAACGATGCTGCAATGAATTTATCATATAAAATGTCTACAAAGACGAGTCATGAAGAGTGGATCATATAAGAAATAGTTTAACAGTAAAATCTTGTATCAATATTAAAGAGCTTCTCATGAAAGTGTGCAATTCGTATAACCAAGATATAACTTGAACATGTATTATGTGATATAAATACAAAGGCCATAAAGGTAGAGGGATGCTAGTTGCAAGACATTATTTGAAATTGTGACTTATCTTGTCTCAGAAGTGTCCATTTTTCTTTCTTTGACTTTGATCTCATAAGAGCCATTTTTCTTTCTTTGACTTTGATCTCACATGAGCCATACACTTTTGTTCCCGTCATAATAAAATCTGATCATAGCTAAAGGGTGGCAAAGAAAGATGGTATATAAAACCATACAATCAAATGTAGAGGTGTCAACCGCTAATTTTGACACATGTTATGGTAACGGATTAATTTGGTTATGTTCATCACTTCATCTATAACAAGTCAAATGGGTAATAAAACACAAAAGACTATTATCATAAAAATAGAATTTTCATAGTCACATTTAAATCAAATTACCTACAAAAAAAAGAAAAGAAATTGGAAGTAAAGAATTTACATTTAATCCAATCAGTAGCAAAAAAATTCCACTTTAGACCCATTACACAACATTTCGATTTTTCACCTTTAAATTCAGATCGAATTTTGATTTCAATTTCTTTTAAAGTCATCAAGAAATACATCTTAATTAACTTGTAAGCTTCAGAGATTATTTGTCAAAACAAAACTTGTGCACGCATCAGAAACTGATGGAGACAGCAAAAAACACAAATTTGCAGATAGAAATTAATGTAACATCTATTTAACTATATAACAAAACTACAACTTTGGTGTATTTCTACTATAATGGTTCCACACTCCAAGCACTTGAAAGTTCATGAAATGAGTTCTACCCTAACCCAATTTTCAAGGTACAATATATAATCATCAGAAGGTTGTACAAAATCAAGAAAACTCACTTAAAAAGTTGATCAAAAATGGCTTTCTACTACAGCAATAGTTGATCATGCCAACGTTTTTTCAGTCCTAATTTCACATATCTAAGTGGCTAAAAGTTTATTATCTTTGTTTCATGTCCAGAAAATGACATTTCAATTTGTTATCTCATCGAACTCCCTTGAATTGAACTTTCTGTTGCTACTTATTTGAAGTATGTAGGTAACTCATCTATCTAAAGTAAGCAAATTAAAAGGTCATCATCAAGAGACTAAGCGACTCCTGGTGTATTAGCTTGCTATAACCCAAACATACACCCAAAGGTTAATGGATCATCTGATCTAGTCTGCCAAGAACAACAATGAATTAGATGACTACACACCTTATATGCTTGTAAAGTCATATAGTTAGAGACCCAAACAGAAGAAATGCAGAAAGAACATCCTTTGAAGCGTAAACCCTGAACAACCTTCTTTTACAGAACTTTTCAAGCAAGGGAAAAGCTTAGAATTCATGAGGCATCTCCACCTACAGAATGAGAGGTTAGTGAGGCCAGAATGAGAAGAAGATTCCTCTCATCGGCTTTCTCGCATCTAGAAATCTGGAATAACAAGAATGAGCGATTTGGTACCTTGATTTCAATCGATTAAGAAGAAGAAGAAGAATCATTCATCTAAGAACATTATACACCGAAAATGCCGTTGAAATTTCATGGAATTGGGTATTGAACTCCAACAATAAAGGCAGTATGATAAGAAAAGAATAATGGCATCGGTTCATCAAAAACCTACACAATCGATTGAATCAATCCAAAAAGTAAACAATGCTTTTACCTGAATCGGACTCGTCATGTAGATGCGTTTGCAGTTGAAATGGTGGTGAGATTGAGGTAGGGCTAATTCCTTGAATAGAGTTTGGGCGGCGATTGAAATCCTGCAATTGAAATTCTCATCAAACAAAAGTCCCCAATTGAAGGCTGTGATTCATATTCCATGACGTTGAGGCAAGGTTCCATACGATTGAAATCAGAAACCGAAACCGATGTACTGAGTAACGGCTGTAAGGGTGTTAATAATGAGGCGACAATCGTGGGTGGATTGAGATTGAGTTAAGGCGGCTATTAATGAACGGTTGTGGAGGAGCGTCGAGGGTTGAGTAGCGGAGGCGACGGCAACGAATGAGTAAGGGGGAGCGTCGATGTTTCGGGGATGAAATGGTGATCGTGGCATGCTACCAGATAAGACACGTGGCATAAACCCCTTACTCAGATTCTTCTATATTAGAAGAGGTAGATAGATTTGTTTTGTATTTTTGTTATTTTTAGTGTATACTAACAAAAGATATAATAACTTATAAAATTAAAGAAAAGGGTAATTCTATCAATGTTTTAAAAACCGGTTTTTTAGTTGAACCGGAAAACCTTCCGGGACCGGTTCGACCGGTCGGACCGGTTAGACCGGCTGGTTGAACCGGTTAGGGATTTATATATATTTTTATAAAAATGCTAATAAACTTGTACACCCTAACAAAAGTAGTTAAAATACAATTATAATCCACTCAAAAATAATATCAAATATGTATTTCATAAGAAAATATAAATTTTAAACTTTAAAAAATAATAAAAAAAAATAGTTAAAAAAAATTAAAAAAATCAGAAAACCGGTTGAACCGGAAAAAACCGGAAAAAAACCGGAAAACCGGCCGGTCTAACCCGGTCCGGTTATTGCCAAAAAACCGGGATATAAAAAACCGGTGAGGAGAGCGGTTCGCGGTTGAACCGGCCGGTTCGAACCGGTTTTTAAAACATTGAATTCTATCATTTATTATTATTTTACATCCCAATTCCTTTGATAGATTTGCAAACCAAACAGGATTTTGAAAATGATTCCGTTGAATTCTGCCAACCAAACACATGACAAGAATCTATTCAATTCCTTCAGGATTCCAATTCCTTTAACAAATTTCATTTCCATCAGAAAAATTATCTGAACGATACGGGCCCTTAGTTTTATAAATTGTTAGTTTTCATGTATTTTAATTAAATAAATAAAAAGATTAAAAAAATAATACTAATAATAATTAAATAAATGTTTTAAGTTGTTCACGTGATTGAGAGGTTTACTTGAAGGAATTTGGGCTGAAAAGCCTAAATAAATAAAGACAAATGCAACAAAGGCCCAAGAGTTCATGTGAGGAATTATAAAAAGAATTGAGCAGCAAATTAAGGGGGCATTTAGGCTGTGTTTGGCGCACTAGTTGAAAAGCTAGCTGCTAGCTGATAAGCTAGCTGTTAGCTGATAAATTATAAGCTAGCTGATAAAAAATAACGTTTGTTAAAAACTAGCTGATAAACTAGCTGAAAAATATAAAATGACATAAAAGTACATGTCATAAATGTAAATAAATATATTTATTTATAAGTTAGGGAAATGTAAAACTGGAAATATTATAAAAGCTAGTTGAAACGCTACTCCAACTAGCTTTTCAAAAGCTAGCTTATAAGGTAGCTTTTTGACGTTACCAAACGGGGCTTTTAAAAAAAGCTAGATTATTAAAAAAATCTCCGTTTGGTAACGTCAAAAATCTAGCTTATAAGCTAACTTATGGCGCGTCAGAGGGTACGGACGGCTGAGGGTAGAAGGCAGCAGCCAGGGCTGCATGCGAAATGAAGGCAACATAAATATATAATTTTAAAACGAAATTATATTAGCTCAGGAGGTCTCTCGGACGTTAAAAATTTCTAGTAGCAGCCAAAATGCGAATGAAGGCAACATAAATACATAATTATAATTTTTCCTCTACCGTTCGATTGTAAGGAAGAAAGAGGGAAATTTGGTTTGTTTTTTTAGCTTTTTAATATAACTTTAATTATTGACTTTAATTATATTAGCTGATTATTTTGATGAGCAATTTTGTAGTGACAGTACTCGTTTGTTCGTTAGTATGACCAACTAAAATTTTATGATTACCGACGGTGAACGTTTAGTAATTTTACTGATTTGAATGTATTGTTGGTTTGCCTAGACCTAAATTTTTAGGGTTTTTTTATTTATTTTAATTGATTATGTTGTGTGATTGATTGATCTAGACAACTTAATATTAGTGTCATTTTCGTTCCCGTGGTTTGTCAGAAATTGTCATATTAGTCCAAATGTTTGCATGGGACACTTTGATTTTTAAAAATTGCTATTTTAGTACAGCTCACTAACACGTGTTAGTATATTTGTGTTAAATGACTTTTAAATTACTAAAATACCCTAAGGTGGCGTTTGGTTCACGGAATGTAATGTAATTGGAATTGTAAAGTTTTCCTTTTAAAGTTGTGCTTAAGTTGGGTAAGGAGGGGGTTTGAAATACAATGAATTCCTTTAATCAATGGAATTTGAGGTCATGTAACCTTCCTTCGTTAAAGTGAAGGATTTCTAAATTCCATTGATTAAAGGAATTCATTGTATTTCAAACCCCTTTCTTACCCAACTTAAGCACAACTTTAAAAGGAAAACTTTACAATTCCAATTACATTACATTCCGTGAACCAAACGCCACCTAAGTGTTCATATAAATATGTTAGGTTTCACCATTTCCTCCACCCTCACGGTTTAAAAGTCAAAAGCTCCAAATTCACAGTTTAAAAGTCAAAAGCTCCAAATTCATTTTCAATCCACCAAATTAAGATGAAAATGGACTAAGTTAATAATCAATAGCACCCAAAATCCCATCATTCGTATACAAATCCCACACCAATCCACCAAACGCACCATGTTTAAACCCCTAATTTCCCGCTGAATCGGCCTCCAACCACAACAAATCTCCAGCACCAACACACCGTAGTTGTACACATCGCCTAACCTAACATTGAAATTCGCGGATAAAATCATGGTACTTGATTTTATCTCTCTGTGGATTACCAATTTATCACATTTCAGGTCGATTCGGAACGGGGGTTCGATTTCAGGTGGGATCAGTTCGGTTTTAGGCGAATGGGTGCCCTTTCTTTCACCATCAAAACACACCACGACCAGATTCATATGTTTACATTATTTGGACGAAATTTATTACCTCAAATTAAAATCAATTCCAGAACAAAATCGAAGCGTTGGAAGTAACGGCTGCGTGCTCCAAGATATATTGAATCGTTTCATAGGGGTGACACTGTTGGTAGCGGTTGTCTCACGACGGTGCTTGCGGAGTGGGACGACAGTGGTGGTTTTTGCAAGAAATTCAAAATGATGGTTATACCGGTGGGCGACGACGGTGGTGGTTAGGAGAAGAAGATGATTTAACAGAATTTTATAATTTTAATATAAAATATTATTTTGGTCATTTGACAAAAGAATTTAATAGAAACCTTAACGGTGTTAGTGAGTTTGACTAAAATAACAATTTTTTGAAACCATAGAATGTCTCATGCAATTTTTGAACCTTTAGGCCAAAAAGACAATTTCTGACAAATCATAGGGACGGAAATGACACTTAACTCTAACTTTTATACGATATTTATAAAAAAATCACACCATAGAAGCGAACGTTTTATTCTCTTTGAGTACAGTACAATATTGCTATACTTTAAAAACGTCTCACATCATTTGTGTAATTATCAATATATGTTGCTTAACTATCATATACTTTGTGTAATTATTTATATGAATTGAGTATATATTTTATAGATGTAATTATAAAATATATGTCGCTTTATTATAAATATAGTTTGCGTCGCTATATATAGAGTTACGTGATTATTATATTTGTGTAAACACTTTGTGCACAAGGGACGATGGGACGAGTTTATCATTAGTAGCATGTATACCGGGCGGAAAGATTAGATATTGATTTGGGAAAATGCCTTTTAATTTCTCGCTAATTTGTGAATAAAGTTTTCGCCTTCAAAAAAACTATGAAAGTAGCTAAATTTGTCATATATGTGACATATGCATGTATGAGCAATAATATCAATATTTGTATATTTTCGTAAAGAACAAACCACAAGTAGATCAAGAAAATGATAGGCATGGCTTCCCTAGTGATGTGATAGGCGTGAATATACAGTAAAATTGGAAGACTTTTCATTAATTGGAAAATATTTTATTACTACACTCACATGCGATTAGTACAATTAACAGGTAACCTATCGGCTACAGTTTTTCCTAGGGGTGTGCATGGATCGGTTTGGATCGGATTTTGGTTAAAACCGAATCCAAAACCGGACTTCGGTTTTTGCAATTTTCAAATCCATTCGGATTCGGTTTTTTCGGTTTCACGGATTTTGGATTTCGGTTTTTTACGGTTTGGATTCGGTTTTTTCGGATTCAAATCCATATAAATTTTTGGGCTAAAAAAAAACTAATAATATTAAATTTTGTTCTACTTATTTTTTAATTATAGATTAACTGACTACTAATAACATTCAAAATAAAACTTTAAAATTCATAACGTTGCAAAATGACTCAATCTCAAACAAATACATTCAAACAAATCCTTAACGATTTAATATCAAAGACTCAAGGATCCATAATGTTGCATAACAATTCAAAATCAAACAAATCCTTAAAGATCTAGTCTCAAACACTCAAATGAAATTCAAACAAAAATTAAAGTTGTATAATGATTAAATCACAAAGACTAAGATCCTAAAGATTATAAATAAAAATTTAATTTGAAACCCTTCAATAATTAAATGGATCGGTTCGGTTTTTTCGGATTTTCTTTTTAGCTAAAACCGAAACCGATCCGAAATTTCGGATTTTAGAAAAGTTCAATCCAAATCCAACGGTTTCTATTGGATTCGGTTTTTTCGGTTTGGTTTTTTTGGTTTTTTTGGTTTCGAGACGGTTTTTTCGGATTTTTGCACACCCCTAGTTTTCCTCTCTATATCTCCCTTTGATTTAAAGGGAAAATTCTATTATATCCATTCGACTACAATTTTTCCTCTCTATATCTCCCTTTGATTTTTCTTTTTATTTTATTACTAGCCACTTACCCGGGTAAATATTCGGGCCTAAAACATCAAAAAAAAAAATATATAGATATATATACTATACAAAAATTATTATCGGTAAAACAATATTCAATATAATAACAAAAATTCAATAACAATTACAAATTTGAGAAGACATTACACTTCTTGTTCTCAACAGCACGTGGCACGCAACTATTGGTTGTCTTCAGCTTTTTAAAATTCACTACTTCTCAATAATCTCTTATGCGCATATTCTGTCCTTAAATATTCCATTAAACACACGACAAATAGTCAAACTCCTGTAAATGATTGTTGCATAAAAGACAGTCAAATCAACAAAGTTGATGTTTTTGAATCTTACACAGAGAAGAAACATTCAATTAAAACTATTTAGTGATTCAAATTGAAAGAAAAGAAAAGACAACATTTCTGAGAAAATCAAAATCAGTTATCCAAAATCAAAGATGGTTACCTGCAATTTTGGCTTGAGACATTAACGGAATTCTTCTTTGTCCTCTTTGTTTATTTAGTCATCTCCTATAGAAATAATGGGTTGCACCCATTAAAACAGAAATGATGAACCGCCATTGAAAAACACCCAAAATATTTGAAAACCTAATTCTCTTTTGTGAATTGCTTGAAGATTAAAGAAACTGTAATGTAATTTGATAGCATGTAGTGCTCAGTTTTGTGAGTTTCCTATACCGAAAAGTTGGAGTTGAAAGAAAACACTACATACTTCTGTTCTTTATGTTTATTTTTTTTAAACACAATATAATTGAGTTTTAAGCTCTTATATCATTTGTATAACTTCTTGACTTCCATATATAGTCATGGGTTTTAAACTTACAGATCTCTTATTTACTATTTCAAAAGACTAACTTCAATCTAAAGCAAAAAATAAAACCTTGAATCGTCAATCTCTTATATCTGAACTTTCAGAATCGTTCAAAATAGAAAACATGGGTTAGAAACAAAAGTTGAATCCCTTGAACCTTGAAGCATTGGATCTCGATTTGCAATCAAATGTGGTTCAAAAATTAGTAAAGTAAATTTAAAAATCATATATAGAAATTAATAAATTAGAAATTCAATTGTAATTAAAAGTTATTAAAATTATGAAAATTAAGTATTAACATTCGAATTAATTATTTTTGTAGTCCCAGATAGACCTGGGACTGAACAAACAAATGATACATATATCAAGGAATTGTAGTCATAACATGCACTGGACAACAGACGTACATCAGTTAAATTGTACAAGCTCTAATAGATAGCCACAACTAGTACCCCCAACGTTCCTGTACAAATACATCATCACCTACACACACTTACCTACAACATAAGTCAACACAGAGTCAACAAAAAACGTTGTTGGTGAGTCTTAACTACCATCATCACATTAACAGTTTTCAAATACATATGCCTGTTATGAAATATCGGATCGCACCCAAGGTCAACACTCAGATACTCTACGGGCACGTTGCGCGTAGCCGTACACCCTATGCGAGTAGATTTTTAAGTTCAACATATAAGTACATATTCCCCCTAGTAAATTAATACTAGAGGATCCGGGTGAATATGGATCGTTCAACTATAACGGCCGCTATAATCCCTTATATGTCTAGTGGTCTCAACCTTAATGACCAGAAAGTATATAATGACCCACACATGGCATTCCAACTCACAGTGTTCGACAAGATATTCATAACAAATATAACAGATACATCAGAACATAAGTATTATATCAAACAGTTAAATAACATGAGGGAAGTCAGAGTAACATGTTAATTTAAAAATTAAAATAATAAATGGCAATTAAATATAAACAAATATATATATTTTAAAACTTGCTAAAACTAATAAACTAAGTTGAAAAGTTAAAATTTTTACTATGGAAATTAATAAATTTGAAACTCAATTGATATTAAAAGTTGCTAAAATTGAAATTAAATATTAATATTTGAATTAATTTGTAACAGAATACATTTAAAAATTCATATTATATAAAAAAAAATATATATTTTCAGACTTGCTAAAATTAATAAACTTAATTTGAAAAGTTAAAATTTTGATTAATGGATTTCAAAATTAAATGTTAATTTCCATAATTTTAGAAACTAATTTAGTTAGTAAACCATATTTTCAAAATTCAACTATAAATTCATTTACTAATTGACGTTTTAAATTAAAAAAAAAATTATTAATGCAGATAGTCAACTTTGAATTGTATAAATTTAGCAAATAAGTTAGTTACTTATTTATATTTTAAAATTCAACTTTAAATTTAAGTATAAATTTAAGTTTATTAATTGAGTTTTCTAACTTTATTAATAATTCACATTTTTTTAAAATATTATTTCGTAATATTATCACAATTTAT
The DNA here is from genome assembly GCA_039602395.1 of Deinandra increscens subsp. villosa. Classification (NCBI taxonomy): domain Eukaryota; kingdom Viridiplantae; phylum Streptophyta; class Magnoliopsida; order Asterales; family Asteraceae; genus Deinandra; species Deinandra increscens. The sequence goes on from JBCNJP010010540.1 coordinate 11,478, forward strand.
AAAATTCACTAAAACTAATATATTATATTTAGAGAGAACTCCGATTTGCGTCCCTATGCTTTTTAATTCTTAACGGTTTGAGTCCAAATTCTATTTTTTTAACAAATATGGTCTGCACTTTTATTTTCCACTTTAATTGAGTCCCTGTCACTAACAGAGTTAATTTTTTATGTTAAATGAAAGGGTATTTTAGTCATTTTATCTAATGGGGGACCTGTTATGTAAGTTTGCAAATCATGGGACTATTCTTGTAATATTAATATTAATATATTAATATATTAAAGAAAATAAAAAGAGAGAGGGTGGCGACAACAATCTTCTCCGGTGAATTTTCATGCGGGTATAACGAATTCCGGCGAATAAAAAACCCAATCTTCAAACGAGCGTATCTCCTTCGATTCTTAATGAAAATTCAATCCGAAAGTTGCTACAGATTCGTGACGCTGAGACGAATCAAACAAGCACCATTGTTGAATGGTTCTGATGAGCTTTAAGCACCGAACGAGAACACCCGACGAAGAGAGGAAGCTCCGGCGGACCAAAATGAAATCCGGCGAGCCGAATCACCAGGAAGGGGGTGGGTTTCGGTCAGGCGGTGGAGGGGTAGGCAACAAGGCTGTGAATCGGAGGTGGCAGGTGGCGAAGGGGGTTGGACGGAGGTGAGTTTGGTGACGAGAGGAAGGTTAGGCGGCGGTGGGTATAGGGCGGTGGTGCGTTAGGTGGAGGGTGGAGGGAGTAGGGCGGTGGTGAATGAGGAAGAAGACGGAGATCTGGAAGTAGATTAGGGGGAGGTCAGACGGTGGAAGGGCCGAATTGGACGCCGACGGTGGGTGTAGGCCGGTGGCGCGTATGGAAAAAATTGAAATAAATTTAAAAATTACTTATCTTTGACCTATGTATGGCTGCTATGATGTCTCGTTTAAGTTTTAAGTTTTAATTATTTTAAGTTTTAATTACTTATTTTTAAGTTTTCATTATTTTAAGTAAGTTACAAAACATCCTCTGCTATTAATCAAACTTATTAATTTACATAATTAGTCCCTGATAAGTAAATGACTAATATGCCCTTGGAGTTAACAGAAAAATTTAACCCTGTTAGTCTCAGGGACTCATATAAAGTGAAAAATAAAAGTGCAGACCATATTTGTTAAAAAATTAGATTTTGGACTCGAACCGTTAAGAATTTAAAAGCACAGGGACGCAAATCGGAGTTCTCTCTTATATTTAAAAATTTATCAATAGAAAGTGAAACATACCATTGATATTTGTTCCCCAAAGAAACTCACATAGCCTTCTTTCTCTATCTTCTTATCAGCTATATAATTGCCACCAAACCCATTAATCATTAAAAATTTCAACAAAAAATATCAAAAAGAAACCCATATAAGAAAAAGCTTTAAAATTTGCCATAGAAATCTCTAAACATAAGATACTAAAACAATATAATTGTTAACATATTCAATAAAATATTGAAGTAGATCTCAACTGAATCAGAACATTAACAGATACATGAATCAGAACCTTAACATATTGTTAATTGTATTTTTTTTATGGAAATATATTAACTTATTTCCTAAATTAATATTAATCTTATTTTTTAAATAATAATTAACCAAAACCGATTATGTTTATTTTAGGATATATATAATTACGCAAATTACGCAATTATTTTATGGTTGACAAGTTTGTAGTTATTTAAGGATAGATATCTCACATTTGAAATTTAAAAAACAAACCTTCTTTATTTACGGGTTTACAAAAAAAAAATTAATAAAAATCTACCTATCTATTAAATAAAACATATTAGGTTGAGTTGGCACATAATAAGTGTGTCCACATCATCAATTAGTGATGTGACATCCTCTAATCAAACTAAAATTCTAGGTGTAATTTTGTTAATTTTTTAGATTTTTTCAAACCATATAATTCAAAATTAAAGATTTTGACCTAAAAAATTAAGTTCAATCATACCTCATAATTCCTCAAGTGTAGTCTTTGTATTTCGATCCTAAACTCTGGTCTTTTGGACCTTAGGCCATGGTCTTGAAGTTTCGACCCTACCGAACCTACAGCATGATCTTCCGACCTTAGATTGATCAGTTTCAAATTTCAAAATTTATATTATTATATATAATTTTAGTTATATTTTTTTCTTGTATAACATTTGATAATATGATGTTTTATAAAATTGCAAACATGCCGCTGAGACGTGCTCATTTTTTTTTACATGCTGACATAATTTTTTTTTTTTTCAAATTGAGTCGGGCCAAATTTATGTCGAACGTTTCTAGTTTTGTGTAGTACGTTATTAGGATTTTTCAATGCACCAAACGACATTTAAAACCGAGCTAAAATGGTATATAATACTTAAAGTTGGGTGTTCAAAACTGTCAAAGCTGCGAAATTGAGAGAAAAAGTTTAAGGAAAAGTGTGAAAATGTATTCCCAATCGTATTTAATTAAGTTGGGGCTTCACTCAAAGATTGTTTCCTTTTTTTTTAACGACAAATTTGGATCGCTGACAAGAATATTACACCACCAACCCAATTATCTCCAATCTCTGTTGAGAGGAATCTCACCTAGGTGAAAAAATTGTTTCCTGGAGATTTCTATGGGATCCCAACCATAACTTGCAAGCCAGATCCGACGATCGAGATTGGTTTTCACAACGTTTACACTCACCACTGTCAATATAACTATAACTAGTGATTAGCTGATAAATTACATGGAGATTGTTCATTAAAGTTTCCTCATTCTTATTCTTATAATTTGATTAAAAGTAAAAAGGTTTAAAAGTTTTTTAAAACCTTCGACATCTCATTCTCTCCCCTCTATCTATCTCTAAAAATTTAAATAATACTTCTTAATTTCTTTTAAAATCATTTTCTATCTTTCCGTGACTCCGTCAGTCACAAAAAATATAAATAGTCAATATAAGGATAAATAGTAATTATCAAATATAGAGAACATTTTTAATTTTATATCAAATTATCAGGATGAAGTATGAGTATAAATTAAGATCTTGATGTGGATTGAAAAATTATAAAATCTAGCTTTTTATTTCCCCTAATATTTTAAAGATAAAGAACGAAATATAAACGCTTTAAAAATAAAGATAAAATAAGATACATTGTATTTCTATTGTAAACCTCAACTATATTAGACCGAGTTTATTATTAGCACTCGGTCTTAAACTGTTAATCTTATCGGTTCAAAGACATGAAGTAACACGCTATCGTGTAGCAGATAACAATGTCGATTAATATCCCATCTTGCATTAATAAGCGTAATCGTTTAACCAATAACTCAACTAAACTATTTTATGTTCTTTTATGAACAAATGAATGGTTATCATATTGTCAAAATGGATATACAATAGTCGTTAAAAACTTAACTACTTTTAAAAAATACCCGTTAAGACGTATAAAATGCGGATTGTTACAGGACTAATCCTAAAAGCCAGAAGGAAAGGCATAAAATGAGGTATGCCTGATTTTCTAACCGAATTAACGGTAAACGTTGAACAATGAAAATGACATTCACATGGTGTTAACATGTATTTGTCAAAGAATTTGCCATGTCCGTTGCCGGCTTTAACGGCTTTCCCCACGTTTACATTCTACAACATTCATCATTATATATTTCTTTGTTTTCCTTTTTTACTGTTTCAGTTTGACAAAACTAACAACGTTAATACTCTTTAATTGTTTAGTTTCACATTCAATTCTTATAAAGACAATTAATGCTCATTAATGATTACTTAGTTTTTTATATTTTTGCCCTAATATTTCTTTAATTACTCTTGCATTAATCACAAAAATATTTCATCCATAAATGGTATATTAAAAAAAACTTAAGAGGCAATGAGCTCTTGGCCTAGTAGTTAAGGGGGAGGTGGTAAGGCTTTGCCTTATCTAGAGGTCCTGGGTTCTATCCCAAGCATTAGAAGTTCTTTGAGAACTTATGGTGTTAGCTTATAAGTAGTGTAGATCTAGCCGTTCAAAAAAAAAACTTATGAGAAGTATTTAGAACATATTTCATATGACATTGAATAACATATTTTTGCACTTTGAAGAGCCATCAATAAATTTATTAAAAAATTAATTAGCTAAAAGCTAGATTACAAGGAAGGGAAAAAAAACAAAAAATTTGCACCAAGACTCCCAATCCACATCCAACCCCTTCTCTCTAATCCCTTGAAAACAATGCGATGCCCGCACGCGCGACCCGCGGACACGAATATAACTCCGAAAACCCGGGTCTCGTGCGAGCAAGTGTCACGTCGTTTTTTTCCCCGTCTCCTCCCTCCAGTCGTCATTCTCTGGTTCATCCATCGACTTTCAGGCACCTGGATCGGACATATAGAATTCACTTTTTCGGTCAAACGGCTAACCAAACACCTCTGAACCAGCCATTCTTCTGAATCGGTCAGAACCAGAGGCTGGTTCAGACCAACCAAACAGCCCCTTAAACCACACACACACACACACACACACACACACACACACACAATATATATATATATATATATATTTGAGAACCTTTTATTTTGAGATTTTTTAAAAAATAAATCTCAACCACTAATTTATGGTGAGGACCACTATAATTCATTGAGGGGGGGGGGGGGGGGGGGGGGGGGCTTCATACTAGTGTTTTAAAATGGTTATCAAAAGTTCTCAAAACCAATTAGTTCTCAAATGATGATCATCTCCCTATATATGTGTGTGTGTGACCACTATAATTCATTGGGGGGGGGGGGGGTCATACTAGTGTTTTAAAATGGTTCTCAAAAGTTTTCAAAACCAATTAGTTCTCAAATGATGATCATCTCCCTATATATATGTGTGTGTGACCACTATAATTCATTGGGGGGGGGGGGGGGGGGTCATACTAGTGTTTTAAATTGGTTCTCAAAAGTTTTCAAAACCAATTAGTTCTCAAATGATCCTCTCCTATATATATGTGTGTGTGCACGTATATATAGGGAAATATTCATTGTAGAAACCCGAAAAAATGTATTTTACTTTAAGTATTCAATTATACTTTTTTAATATGTATATATTGTGTTGTATTAAATTTGATATGTTACTATTTTAAATGCACATTTTAACTAATGAATATATGTAGGAATGATAATGAGAGAATTATAAAAAAAAACGTGAAATATAAGTGGAGAGAAAATTCAATTGATTTTCTAAAATTACTTTTTTTTATATTTCATTTTAATTAGATAATTAGTAACTATAATCAATGGTTAATAATAATCTTTTTAATTCTCACTACTACATTGGTTTATATATAAAACTTTTAAAAAGTGTAAACCGCTAGACCCCTCTTTTCATTATTAGATCTATTGATCATATGATTGTGCTTAATTTTTTTTTATTTGTATTTTTTTTTTCTTTTCTCTTTAAATGTGAAATAGATTTATTTCGCATCCGTAATAAATCCGAAATAAAGTATATACACTTTTTAGTTTCAAATGAATCCTGAATCCATATAAATTTATATTCATTAACTGATTCCTAACATGTGTCATTAAGTGGTTATTGACAAAACTCATGTCAGTTTATTAAGTGGTTATTGACAAAACTCTTGTACGTTTGATTAAATTATAAGGGTAAATAATCCTCTTCTAATATTCACATGTGGTTATTGACAAAGCTCATATCGGTTGAGCTTTTTTATATTAAATTATTATGAGTTTAATAATATGTGAGTACTTTAAAATATAGTAGAGGGGTACGGATATAACTTGGAAGAAAATAACATAATAACATAAACACTAGTAAATTATTCGAGTAACATAGTGGTAAAATATTATATAAATTTAAAGGTTTAATAAAAGATTATAAAATATAATAAATATAAAAATCAGACAAAATAAAAATAATTTTAAAACTTTAACTAAACAAAAAATTGATTGTTCTCCGACAAAAAAATCTTATGCATGGAATGTGAGAAAAGACAGAAGTTAAAAAAAAACCAATTCTAATAGAATTTTGATATAATAGTTTTCCAACTCTTATGAGTAATCTCAAAGTTACACTTAAATTATGAAACCAAGGGTAAAGATCATGTGAAAACCACTCCTTAGCGCTAAAAACCTAAAAACCACTTAAATTAAGGGTAATAAAGTAATTTAATATTTAATTTTTAATATTATCAATACCACACACACCCCTATGTTTCATACATTTACAAAAGAACCCTTCCTTTTCCCACTCCATACCCCCAACCCCTCCCCCCCACCCCCCCCACCCCCACCCCCCCCACCCGTGTTGCATATATGCAACATAAGTGTGTTGCGTATATACAACCATCAACCCTCCAGCCCCACCCCTACCCACCCCACCACCCCCTCGTGTTGCATATATGCAACATAATTATATTTCATATATTCAACCCGCACCCCTTCCATCCCTAGCCCCCGCCCAACCCCACCCACCCCCCACCCCCCACCCCACCCCACTCGTGTTGCATATATGCAACATAAGTGTGTTGCACATATACAACCCCCACTTACCCCCAACCCGCACCCCTACCACCCCCATACCCCCACCCACCCCCCACCCTGTGTTGCATATATGCAACATAATTATATTGCATATATGCAACCCCCAACCCACACCCATGCACCCCCCCCCCCCCTTCATGTTGCATATATGCAACACAAATGTGTTGCATGTATATACAACCCCCAAACTGTAACCCCCCCCCCCCCCCCGCGTGTTGCATATGTGCAACACAGTTGTATTGCATAATACAACCCCCACTTACCCCCCTATGTTGCGTATATGCAACACCCTTGTGTTGCATATATACAACCCCACTCCCCATCCACCCACCCCCACCCCCGTGTTGCATATATACAACCACACTTCCCACCCACCCACCACACCCCAACCCCCTGTGTTGCATATACGCAACACCCTTGTATTGCATATAGGCAACACCCTTGTGTTGCAATATACAACCCCCACTTCCCCTACATTATATAATGCATATATGCAACATCAAATAAAACCATATTTCCGCTAATGTTGCACATATGCAACATGTATATGATGCATATATGCAACATGTCTTTTATTATAGTTTTACACGTCATGATGTTTTAATGCAATATACTATGTTGCATATATGCAATATTCTATATAGTGCATATATGCAACATTAAATAAACCGTATTTATGCTTATGTTGCACATATGCAACATGTCCGTGTTTATAGTTTCAAATATTATGATATTCTAATGCAATATACTATATTGCATATATGTAATATTCTATATTTTACTTTCGTTCGTTTATTTCACGAACTTGTTTCACCTGTGACCTCCTAACCCTCGAACTTCTCTCCATCTCTCTCTCAAACCCGACGACCTTACGCAATTTGGTGTTGTTTTGACGGCTCGAGATAATATAGTAATAAGGATGATGAACACAAATGAAATATGGTTTACGAAGTAAATCAAGTTTGAACGAAACTTAAAACCGATTACACCAATAGATTCGTACTTCCCAACCGAATGAAGCCGGTTTTATTTATATTGCCGAGTTATTAAAAATCCACCATGGATGAGCTTCGCAAAGAATGTGAACTGTGAAAAAAAAATTATGTTGCATATATGCAACGCGGAGGGTGGGGGTGGGGTGGGGTGGGGTGGGGGGGTGCGGTTTTGTATATATACAGTATAATTATGTTGCATATATGCAACACGGGAGTGGGGGGTGGGGGTGCGGGGTAGAAGGTTAGGGGTGGCAGGGGTGCGGGTTGGGGGGGTTGTAGTTATGAAATCTAATTATGTTGCATATATAAACATCGGGGGTGTGGGGGTGAGGGTGCGGGTTGTAGTTATGAAATGTACTTATGTTGCATATATGCAACACGGGGGTGGGGGTGGGGGTGGGGTGGGGGGGGTGGGGGCTGGTGAGGGAGGGTGGGGGGTGGCAGGGGTACGGGTCGGGGGTTTTAGTTATGAAATGTAATTATGTTGCATATATGCAACACGGGGTGGGGGGGGGGGTGGGGGTGGGGGTGGGGCGGGGGGGGGGGGTGGGGGCTGGCGAGGGAGGGTGGGGGGTGGCAGGGGTACGGGTCGGGGGTTTTAGTTATGAAATGTAATTATGTTGCATATATGCAACACGGGGGGGGGGGGGGGGTGGGTGGGTGAGTGGGTGGGTGTAGGCGGTGCGACAGGGGTGGGCGAGGCGACGGAGGTGCGGGTTGGGGGTTGTATATATACAATATAATTATGTTGCATATATGCAACATGGGGGTAGGGTGCGGGGGGGGGGGGGGGGGGTTGGGTGGGGGTGGCGGGGGGGGGGGGGGGCGGAGGGGAGTTGAAAGGGTAGGGGGGTTGTTGTAAATATATGAAACATGGGGTGTGTGTGGTAGTGATAATATTAAATATTAAATATTAAATTACTTTATTAGCCTTAATTGAAGTGGTTTTTAGGTTTTTAGGCTAAGAGAGGTTTTTAAGTGAACCTAACCCATGAAACCAAATCAATATATAATAAAAGTATATATTAATTAAATAATCCCTAATAATTATCTATAAATATATTCTTGATTTATCTTGATTTTTTATCCTAAAATATTTTTATTAAATTAGGACTAACTCCTTCATTCTCCCCCTTAATCATAATTTGGATCTTCGAAAAATCCTTGATTTCATGTAATACATGTATTTGATCCACATGTTAAAAACTGATTTTGTATTATTCCCTGACCCTTGTTTCCTATCTGGAAACTTAGACCACGTCGGCTCGTGTTTCCTACCCGAAAACTCTTCATGATCATTGACTGTGTTGTTTAGGTACCCCCTATCTCTACCATTCTTGTTACCTCGTCCTTGATTATTCCGTCGATCGTTAGAACTCGCACCACCAGTCCGTCACTTGCGTTTTGGTTACCTGATTGAGCAAACAAAAGTCTTATTTGATCAATTACCATAGACGTCACACCCCTCGCGAGTGCACATATAACTTTAATTGTGATTACACTCGGATTCACCATATTTTTAACCAAGAAGAAAACAACAAACAGGTTTCCAAGCATGGCTCGATTATTTTGTCTTCTTTATTCATCTACATGATCTTTCTTCACCTATCTTGAACGATCAAATCTTCTCTAGATCTAATCGGATGGCTTTGTTCTTCACGTCTTCAGTTGTTACTTGATCCTTGATCTTCATTTCCTTAGGTCTTGATCAACAATATTGACTCACATAGGTTTCACTACAATGTCATGTAGTGACACACACTCTTACTGGCTTTTAAGTTTTGTACCACTAATATAAGTTGTAGTGTCACTTTGCGTGTGTTATACTTGTTTAACTAATACTTTTAGTATCATTTATCATTTATTCCACCAATTTAATGGATACATACTTACCCAACGTATAATTTTATGACATATATTTATGTGTCACTATACTTATTCTTCACTTTTCAACATTAAAACCCTCCTAAAACCTTTAAACTCTATTTCCGAGTTCACTTAAGTAGGGAAATGGAATGAAAGGAAAAGAAATGGAAGAAAATGTAAAAGTTTTTATATTTCTGAGTTTCACTTAAGGAAGGAAAAGGAAGAAAAATACAAATTTTGTGTTCTCGAGTTTCATTTAAGGAAAGAAAGGGAGAGAAAGGGAAGGAAAGTTAAGTCAATTTCTTGTGTTTTTATTTTCTTCCGATTTGGAAGAAAAGAAATCACTCCCTTTCGCTTCCTTTCATGTCTCTTCTTTTCCTTTAATTTCTTTTCTTTTCCATTTTTAAGTAAACTCGGGAACAAAGTGTTAATGACACATAAAATTCTCAGCTTCTGAAATATATTTTCTAATTTTCCCTCCATCAAAAAATTTGCGCTAATCATTTTCCTTCTAAACATTTTGTAATCCCTAAAACTTAATCTCTCTAAATAGTTCAAGATTTTGGAAGGAGAAATGAAGCAGCCGACGATGCTTAATCCCATATCATGATGTCTTCTTCCTTTTCTCTACAAACATCACAACCGATCAGATCCAAAAGATTTTGTTTTCCCCGCTTCGGTATTCAATTAACTCCTCGTTCTAATTTCTCTTTGATTTTGAAGTTTACCAAACTTATTTTTCATGTTTCCTGCCAAAACTAGTTAGTATTTGAAGCTTTAAATTTTCCGTAGTTAGGTTTCGAGTTGTTGCTAGTAGAACCAGAATATTCTATTCAGGATTGTCTGAAA
>JBCNJP010010541.1:0-21699 GCA_039602395.1 Deinandra increscens subsp. villosa
TAACACCGGGATTTCAGGCTTTTTCCCCTCTTTAACACCATCAGTTCAGGCCATCTCCTCTTCTCTAACACCGGGATTTCAGGCTTTTTCCCCTCATTAACACCATCATTTGAGGCCATCTCCACGCTTAGTACACGATCTACGGACAAGGAACAATTAATGCGGCAGACCAATTTATGGATAGGCGATGAAGATATTGGATTCACAGTGATCTCAACAGGTAGCGACTGTACATGGTTGTTCAATTGTCCTTCGTCCTCATGTGTGGTGGAAGTATTGTCCCTCTCCATATATACGGACCTTATTGGACTGAAATTCCTCATACCGATCTGTCCATTACACCGTCCGGTGAGTTTTACTTCCCTTTGCTTGCCTTAATTTTCTTTTCAATTGTTGAATTCCACTTTTAGTTCGTTGTTCATCACTCCTAATTTTGTTCTTCATTGGTGATTTATAGGCTGTTTTTTCATTTCAATTGGTGAATTGTACTTTTATTTCTTTGTTCATCACTGCTAATTTTGTTCTTCATTGTTCATGATATAATTATGAATTTGGGGTTTTAATTATGTTCATGTTTCAGTCGGTAAAGTTTGCCTACAATCATTATTTTTTTATGGTGTATGAGTATGGCTCTTTTAAGGTATGTGATTTGGTCTTTATAGGGTGAAGTGGATGTGTGGTTCCAAAATAACATGTTTCAGGGTCTTTTTTTACCGGATAAGATATTGGGTGGTGTTTTTCTAACTCACAATGTGACCTCTTTGAGAATGTTGGGTTGCTTTCCATGGTATGTGTTGATCTATCAAAAAAGGGAGCCTGCCTGATGCACCTGTGTGTTTTGATTTCACGATGCTCTAGGAAACTGAGCAGTGACGCTCTATGAAACTGAGCAGTATAGACAGTTTTTATGCTCATTAAACAAAGTATGTGGTTTAGGTTTATCTTTTACGTAATAGTGCATCCTTTATGTTATCGTAAATGGTTGTTAACTGTCATTAAACTATTATTATGTTTATACTGTTTTAAAGTATGTGGTTTACGTTTATCTTTTTTGTAATAGTGTATCCTTTATGTTATCGTAAATGGTTGTTAACTGTTTACTAAACGAGCATGTTAGAGCATGTTTTTTTAACCTGATAGGATGTTGGAGGTTTGTTTTGTTAACTGATACTCTTTCAAAATGTTTGCTTGCTTTTCATGGTATGTGTTGATCTATCAAAAAAAGGGCGCTTGCCTTATGCACCTGTCTATTGTAATTTCATGATCTGATAAGATGTTGGAGGGTGTATTTTTAACTAATAATGTCACCTCTTTGAAAATGGTTGGTTAGTCTGTTGTGGAACTTGGATTCTGCACCTATGTACCTCTATTTCATGGTGCTCTATGAAACTAATTACTATAGTGTGTCCTATATGCTATCCTAAATGGTAAGTTGTATGGAACTAAGGAGTATAGTGTGTCCTCTATGTTATTGTATTGTATTTTTTATTACAGCTGCTGTAAAAAAGGGTTAACTAATTTTAGATGGTCATGTTGTTTTCTCAGGTCTTCCATTGTTGTGCTTTGTTTCCTGCACCTTTACACTCTGAAGGTTTTCATTTGTTTCCTGCATTGTTCTATTCAGCTTTAACGTTTCTCTACCTTTTCAGTGTGGTTTATTGTTATGCTTTATAAATTATGTTTTTATATGCAGGCTCTGTGTAGCTGCATTGCTCTCTATAAGTTTGCCTACCCTCCTTACAACTAATTGTTTTGTTATGATCTTAGTCATTAATTTTCCAACTTCATTTTGTGCATTGCTATTAGGTATGTAAAAATATATATGTATTAGTAGTTGGTATCTGTAATGGCCTTTATAAAGTGTCTTCTTCAAAAATATGGTAGATGGTAGCTATTGTAAACCACTAGGAACTATGTAAGAAACTTATGCTATGAATGGCTTTCTTTGAGTTATGTTAATGATGGAAGTTTTTGGTAATATCAGCATTTAATGGGTGTTAGAGTTATTGTCATTCGTAGCATTCTATTGTGAAGCCTCTTCACTATTACTGTAGCACCAAACTGAACAGAAAGTGTATATATGGTTATTTTCATAGGTTTGACTTTCAAAAGTCAACTACTGTCTATGTTATCTCTTTATTAAGTGATAGTTTATGGATCCTATGGATTATCTTTATGGAGGTTTATATATTTAATTAAGGAAAATTGGAATAAAATAATCCCAACTTTTGGGTATTGGCCTACAATAATCCCACTTTTCAATATAACCCACAGCGGTCCCAACTTTCCACTTAATTATTTAAAATGGTCCCCCCGTTAAAAAAACTAACACCGTTAGTTTTTAATCCTACGTGGCGTGCTGACGTGTATTTTTTTTTAATTTTTTAAATGTTTATACCATGTCATTTCCATGTCATTTCCTCTTAATTCATTTAATAAAATCAACCAGCTCCATCAAAATCCAAATCCCTAATTCCCCTAGCCATTTAATAAAAACAAACACAAACCTAAGCACAGGTCAATCAAACAAACACAAACCTAAGCATAGGATAGTGATTGAAATAATCAAAAACACAAACCTAGATCCCAAATCACCGGAATTGTTGGTCGAGATGTTAAGGAAACTTATCAGAAGGTCGTCGAGAAGCCCCACTGCCACCAAATCCGGCTAAATCTGTTAGGTTAATCACCGCCTTTTGTGGCCTTTGTCGATCTCAACAGAGATGTCTGCGGCGGAGACGAAGCTGGAGTGTCGACATCGGAGAAGAAGCAGGAGCGTCGGCGTCACTTTCATCGATCGGAGACGGAAACGTAATCACCGCCCTTCGTGGCCTTCGCCGATCTCAATAGGGATGTCTGCGGCGGAGATGAAGCTGGAGCGCGGCGGCGTCGGAGACGAAGCAGGAGCGTCGGCGTCACTTTCATCGATTGGAGATGGAAAAGGTTGGAACGACCATCGATCAGATGATCAATTAAAAAGATCATCATGTTTGACTTTTTGGAGTCAAATTGTTCTCCATTTGATCTTGAAATTGTACATCAATTGAATCGATTGAGTGTTTTTTTCTGGTTCCATAAGATTCAGTACATCAGAATGAATCTATTGATAGTTTCAAAATCGATTGTGGTGGTGTTTTGATCTAAATTAAAAAAAAAATCACAGTTGTTGTCTTCCTCGTGTGTGCGCCACTGTATGATTTAATTGAGACGCAATTGATTCAAAAATTGATATTCGTAGTTTCAGTTAGATATTACGAATATATGGAAACGATTTAATTGAGGTTTAGATCAAAATCATGATTCTCAGATTATCATCTTCATCGCACCGACCGGATGTCCGCACGTCATTAAACTTTTCCGATGGAGGTCTCGAACTTTGTAATTGTAATTCCGGTGGTGGTCTCGAACTTTTCCGATGGAGGTGGTGAATGGATCTGGTGACGTTGATGAGATCTCTAAAACGATTGCCATATGGATAGCCAAGGTGTAATTAAATGGGGTTTAGAAAAAATAAATAAATAAATAAATTACACATCAGCTACACGTCATCAAAAATCTAACGGTGTTAAGTTTTTTAACGGTGGGACCAATATCAGTAAATAAAATGAAAGTTGGGACCGTTGTGGGTTATATTGAAAAGTGGGATTATTGTAGGCCAATACCCAAAAGTTGGGATTATTTTATTCCAATTTTCCTTTAATTAAATCCAGATATGTTTATGTTTATGTATTTTTGTTCCATTTGCAATTTGGAAGTAAAAGTCAATTTCATTGGTTGTCATTTGAAATTTTGTTTTTCAAATTGTGTATTTGAAGTTTCATTCACACTTCATTGTTTACTTTTCTGAGATCTAGATGACCAAACAGGAGATCAGCCTTAACAGAGGCTGTATATATGCTTCTTTGGGTCAGTTTTACTTGCCAAAGTCAACGCCAAATAGGCTTTGATGTTTTCATAGTGAATGTGTTGTCATTCAACAATATGAATTCGTCATTTCATATTATTTTGTTTTTCCAATTGTGTATTGATATTTTCATAGTGAATTTGTTTTTAGTTTGACTTGCAAAAGTCAACTGCAAATAGACTAAGTGAGATTTGAATTGAAAATACACAACTTCATCTTTCCAAATACATAAAGGTCAATCCGTACATTACAATGACTTTACAATGACACCTAATTTTATATGACTATCCAACGCTTGGTAGCTCCAATTTGTAGGTCTTCCACTTCATTTTTGGCCTTCTTCTTCAACTCTAAAAAAGGGCTTTTTCTCAACCGATCACACGTCGCTTTTGTACCTGCAACATCATAAAGTGCGTATACATTAGCTTCTTTTTAGAAACAATTTTAGTTTTCTTCTTACGCTCTAAAAACGGTCAAAAAACAAGTAGGGTCCGCAGCGAAGCGCGGGTAGCCCAACTTGTTAAAAACATTTTTGAAAACTAAAAGAAAAGAGAACTTTGGAAATTAAAAAAAAATACACTTTGGACCGTTTGGATACCCACGATCGTGGGTATCCTGTGTAAAAATCAAAAAGTTTTGTGTATTTATCCAGGGAGAAGTTCAAATGAGAAGTTTGTTTTGGGTAAGAAGAATGAGAAGGAATTTCAGCCATTGGATCTTGATCTAATAAAAAAGGAAGGAGGGGTATTTTAGTCTTAGCCACTTTTGTTGACTTTTTAATCTACTTCCCCCATTTTCTTTAAACATTCATAACTTTCACATACGACATTATTTTTTTAAAAAATTACACCATAAAAACGAGCATTTTTTTATCTTTAAAACGCATATAGTGTTGCTATATAAAAAATATAAAAAAAATTACTCTTTCGATTTTTGACATAGGTCATTGTGTCATTGTGTCAAAATGTTCAGATCATTGTGTCATTGTGTCGTCTTGTCAAAAGTATATATAGTGTTGCCATATATAAAATTAAATAATTTTTCGGTTTTTGGCACAATATGAAACAATGATCTGAACATTTTGACACATCATTGTGTCATTGTGTCAAAATGTTCAGATCATTGTGTCATTGTGTCGTCGTGTCAAAAGTATATATAGTGTTGATATATATAAAATTAATTACCCTTTCGGTTTTTGGCATCATATGAAACAATGATCTGAACATTTTGACACATCATTGTGTCATTGTGTCAAAATGTTCAGATCATTGTGTCATTATGACGTCGTGTCAAAAGTATATATATTGTGCTGCTTTATATATAAAATTAAAAAAATTACTCTGTCGGTTTTTAACATAATATGACACAGTGATCTGAACATTTTGACACAATATGACACAATGATCTGAACATTTTGAGACAATGACACAACGACACAATGACACAATGATCTGAACATTTTGATACAATCGAAAGAGTAAAAAAAATTAATTTTTTATATAGCAACACTATACGCGTTTTAAAGATAAAAAAACGCTCGTTTTTTATGGTGTAATTTTTTTATAAAAATAATGTCGTATCTAAAAGTTATGAAAGTTTAAAAAATAGGGGGAATTTGATAAAAAAAGTCAAAAATACCCTTCTATCTTTTATTTTCTTTAGTTTTTCTCTCTAATTTACCCTAGGAAAATTTTAAGCCATAGATCTTCATTTAATTGAAGATCTAATGGCTATGATTCTTCTATCTTCTTATCCTTCTTATCCAAACTAAACTTCTCACAATAACCCTACCCATTTATCCAATGCCTTTTATTTTTATTTTTAATGTAATGTTTTAGTTTTAATTAATTTAATTATTATTTTTTTTTTTTTTGTTTTTTTGTTTTTTTTTGTTAATGCTCTAAAATCTAAATAAACAATATATACCCGAAGACGATGAAACAAGGTCAGCCATACAACTCCTCACGTTTACATATACAAGTCACCCTCACTCTCTCTCGATCGATCCTCATCTCCGATCACCCAATCATGTCTTCAACCTTCTCCGGCGATGAAACGGCACCGTTCTTCGGCTTTCTCGGCGCCGCTGCCGCACTAGTCTTCTCCTGTAACTCACTCTTCTAATCAATCAATCAATTTACCAGATCCACTCTTTTCAAATTCGATTTCCTTCAAACTCCGATCCACGATTCTGTTAACATTTTTTTCTTTTGACTTTGTTGTGTAGGTATGGGGGCGGCGTACGGGACGGCGAAGAGCGGCGTCGGAGTGGCGTCGATGGGAGTGATGAGGCCGGAGTTGGTGATGAAGTCTATCGTGCCGGTTGTTATGGCCGGAGTTTTGGGGATTTACGGTTTGATTATTGCTGTGATTATCAGTACCGGAATTAACCCTAAGGCGAAATCGTATTACCTTTTTGATGGATACGCTCATCTTTCTTCCGGACTTGCTTGTGGTCTCGCTGGTCTTTCTGCTGGTATGGCTATTGGAATCGTTGGTGATGCAGGTGTTAGGTAATTAATTTTGCTTTTCGTTATGATTACTTACTTTGAAATTGATGTATAGAGTTTTGGTATTTGAACATATGGAACTGGACTAACAGTTTAAACAGAGAGCCTTGTGGAAATTTGAACTTTTAGAAAGCAATTTTACAAGAATAAGTTTCATAGAATAGATCAAATATAGATAGAGTTTGCACATCTGTTGGGAGACATATCTCTAACCTAAGGCTAAGAGTACAAGTTAGCAAAAGATATTACCTATAATAAATCACTAGAATCTAGACACCTTAATTGTAGATCTATTTTGGCTACTTTCCCTTTTCATAGGTGTTGAAAACAGAGGTGTGGCCTTTGTAGATTGCTTAACCTTACAAGAAGTTAACAATAGCAGGAAATAAGGATGGAGTAGGTTCAATACATAAACATGTAGACTTTAAAACCCAAGGCAAAAGCTGCTAATTTTGTTAGTATTTCACATAAGGCATACATTTTGTGTATGATCCATTACCCATTAGGGTCTTCATATAACCAGTGAAATCAATAAGGGAAAGATGGTTGTGATCATCATCATGGTTCAATGTAAAGTATATGGTACCCCGCCTATATTTTTTAGTTCAACCAACTCCTTTGCGACTATGAAACCCTCAAAAAACTATAGATGCCGATGTTGATGATGAGGATCTAGTTGAGGATCCAGCACCGCGGCAGTCACTCGAGATTGCTCCGGCTTAGATCCGATGCCTATTGAGTGGGGACATGCTATTTCTCAGGCTTGGACTCGCATAGGCTTTGAAGCTCCTATGACATAGCTGTCTTTTGATTTTAAATGATACAACTCTCATTATGTCGGTCAGTTGGCTACCTCTTATGGGTACCCATTTGAAGACATGTTACGTGTTGCACATCAATAGCAGTACCCGCTAAAATATCCACAACAATAATTGCGGGACCAGGTCTTTGCTACTCAGCAACAAACGAAACCAGTGACCGGTGTTTTATCCCCCTCTACCTGTTGATCCTCCACTTCTCCGGCCTCTGCCACCGGTAAATCAGGACTATCCCCCTCCCCCCACAAATAGCTGAGTAGCAGTATTACCAGACTCATTGGCATTATTTCTGACTTTTTAAGTGTGTATTTCAGGTGTTTGAAAGATGAAAATTATTATTGTGTCTAGCAGGTGGTGGTAGCGGGTAGCGCCTTTGTATTTGTTTGGATCGCTCGTTTAAGTGTATGTATAATATTAATACTTGTTATATTTGGGGTTTTGGAACTCAAGTTTAAGCATTCACAGTTAGTGATATCAGCCTTAGACCAGCTTAGCATTACTTCGGATAGTAGTGTTAGTCGTCACATTATGTCTTTAGTTATGTTTATTTATTGTGCATATTGTTGTAAGCTGCCCTTGTAAGACTTCTGCTTCTTTTTTTTTGGGTTAATTAATCGATACGATCTAGTTGCATGCTTGTGCGGCAACCCAGTGCGTGACATTGATGTTGCTAAGGCAATTGCTTGAAAATGAGGTGACACGATGGAGAAAGTAGACATTCTTTTAGCTTTAGCAGAGGTAGCTTTGATGAAGAAACTGGTCTAAGTTAGGATTAAGAGGGAGAATGATAGAGTTAATCCTGATATAGATAATTAAAGTTTGAAGATAAAGATAGTTTGGTTTATTTATTATTTTGTTTTAGTTTGATTTTGCATCGGGATAGTTCTGATTTAGTTTCCTAATTTAAGAGATTGAGTCTAGAAAGGTTTCTTCTTTTCTAAGGTTTAGTCTAGTATAAATAGAGGTTAGGGGTTATTGTATTTTATGTGATTTTGTTCATAATAATATTCATAGTATCAAGACTTGAGTTTAGTCACCAAATCTTTGTGTTTGTGTGTGTTATTATACGATTCTGGGCCAACACTTATTAGACATATTTTGTCTATTTCCATTTTTGTAGATCAATACAATTTAGTACTTAATACTTGAGCCAAGAAAGGAATCATAACAGTGATATGAAATTTTGACATTTACTCTACCGGCTCCATGTTCCATTGCCATCCCTACCAGCAATTGCTTCATTGCTTGATTAGTTAATATTACATTAGATCTAATTCACACATGAAAATGGGTTATGTCTTAGGGTTGGGTAGGGGGTGGGGGGGGGGATAAACTTCTGTTTTCTGGTATGGGCCGGACGCTCTTTTTTTCCATTTCTTCATAGACAGCTAATAATTAGTAATATCAATCTAATATTTTAATAAATTAATTAAGTGGTATGCATTAAAACTGCACTTGGAGCTTCCGGTAACTTTCAACTAATTTCAACCCATTTGACCCGTTTCCTTTTAGCTATAGTGTTTGACTTTACCCATTTGACCTTTCCGATCTCATCCAGTTGACCTGTTATTCTCAACTAATTTCAACTCGGACCAACCCTTAAAATGTAAACAGGTTGAAATCGTTTCCTCTACTTGTAACTGTCTTGATTCTTCCCTATTTGACCACATGATAAATTTTTGTTAATGCTTTTTGTGTACTGTTTGATTTAACTGTTGTTCATTATATTGTATCCTTGTGATGAAAATAATTAAAAATCTTAATTATGTTACAGAGCCAATGCACAACAGCCAAAACTTTTTGTGGGGATGATCCTAATTCTCATTTTTGCTGAAGCTCTTGCTCTATACGGTCTTATTGTCGGCATTATTCTTTCTTCTCGAGCTGGTCAGTCCAGAGCGGACTAGAAGTTTGGCATTCGGCTCAGTGGTAATCTTGTGTTTTACTGCTATAAAAATTAAGCATTTGGGTGGAGTTGAAGCTTAAGGAAATATGGGTGTGTTGGATGGTTAGAAGGGCGAGGTTCTAGTGTTTCTGAAATAATAAGGTCGCCTGGTATTATTATTTATTGCAATATTTGTTTATTTAACTTGCAAAGTATCTCTTTTGACATGTTTATCCTTGTATCAAAATGTTTTTTCTTATTATGTTAGATTTTTCATTTTTTTGTCTTTCGCATAATTTCTTTTGTAAAATTTGCTTTACTACAATTAGTATTAAGGCTTAAGGGTGTGAATATGTGGGCTATTGTTTATAGAAAATTGGATCCGTAAAAAAAATTGGAACATGAATGAACTGAATGTTAAAATATCTATATCTATCTATATCTATATCTATTCTATATTAATATTAATATATATATGAAAAGATTGGATGCCACATGGCATCACCATAACAATCCATTATGTGGTTTTCTCGTTCAAATTTTTTCCAATAAATGAAATTTGACTTTCATAATATAGTTATGATTATTCAAAAAATAGAAAGAGTCTAATTACAAACTGTATAATTACGTCTTTAATTATATTCTAAAAAAGTCAAACACATTTAAAGATTGACTTATATATCGTAAATGACGGATTTGGATTTGAAAAAAAAGTCAATTTTAAATCCAATGAGCCTTAAATATTGTAATTTCAAACAACTAAATTAATTCTTATGAATTTTTAATAGAGATATTATCGTTATAATTGCATTCTTAATTTTATTATTTTTTACAAACAATTATTTCTTGAATAAATATAACAATATAATTAATATCAATAAGTTTTTTTTGTTGTTTAGCAACATAAATTCTCAAATATATGTATCATAAGGGTGTCCTTGAGTGGTGCTTATGACTACTCTTAGATTATTCATGTACGAATGCACGATTATAATCAAATGGTTTTGTTTTTGTGTTTGTTTTTATAATTGAAGAAGGGTATGATACAAACTTTAATTTTCTCTTAAGTTTTAGAGATTATACTAATGTTTATATCATTTTTATATTTTACTAGGAAGTGAAAGTGGCTCATTGTAGAAGAACCATTGAAACTTTTAACTGGATATTTCTAATAAAAAAAATTCTTAGATGATATAAAGAATCATTAGTATATTTTAGTTTTGATTTTTTTTAAATACCGTCATACGATGCACGGGTTTCAATTATCGAATTACATTTATTATAATATTTAAATTGTTGGATTTATTTTTTTAAAAACCACCCGTGCGTCGCACGGGTATCAAAAACTAGTTTTGAATATATAGGAGGAATTGGAATTTGTGTTCCATTCGGGTGACAAACTATAATCATGTTTAAAATACACTATTATTATGTTCATTTAAATTGAAGAGATATTGGTCCAAGCTATCATTCATTTGGCGTGTTGGTTTATTTGGCGGGCTAGAAATGATGCCATCTTCAATGAAAGAAGAGTTCCGGTTCAAAACATTTTCCTCGAAGTCAAGTTCTATAGTTTCCTTTGGGTTTCCAATAGATCCAAGAATTGGAATATTAGTTGGAGTGATTGGTGTAGTTTTGACTTCTCTATGTAATTCCCGTTGTTGTTTTTTGGGCCCTCTCCTAGCGTCTTGCTAGTGGTCGTTTTAATAAAATCGTCGTTCAAAAAAAAATTTAATTGAAGAGAAAGCGTAGGAATTCATTTCTTTCGTAAAGTGGTGTAAAGGAAGTGATGGGGAGATGATATGGCAAAGGAGAGGACGTGGAAAAATGTGTCTTTATTCCATGAGACTATTCGTGATGAATCATTTTATCATTTTTTTTATATAGTTTCACATCAAGATCAAGTATTTTTTTTCCGCTCACCTCCACTTAATTTTTATTTTTTTTCACTCACCTCTACTTAGTTATAGTTAAGGGAGAGCAAAAACCGGTTCCAAACACAAGAAAAACAAGGAGCTAAACCGGACTGACTTGTGAAACCGTGAAACAAATTCTAGGGTCGGATCTCGGTTCTATATTAAACCTTTTAATCAGTTCCGGTCCAAAAACCGGTTCGACCTGATATGGAACTGGAAAAAGTGTATTGCAATAAAAACCTTTTTTCTAGTTTTAAACAATGAAAACCCATTATGTATAGTTGGAGTTTGATGGTTTGAATGAAGATCGAAGATTTCAACACCATAATTCCTATGGTTTTTTAAAAGTTTCTAAGTTATTAGGTTCAAGTTGTTGAATAGTTATGGCATTATTTTTTTTTTTCGATTTGAGTTGTGGTGTTACATTTAATTACTATGGTTTTCTTTGGAGTTTTTAAGAGATGATCAGCATGTTTTTTTTCCTTTCTTTTTTTAAAAATATCAAGTTTTAAAAAGCAGTTTTTTTTTTCAACCAACGTTTCGTTCCATATATATTATGTGTCTTGAAGAGTTATGTTTAAATAAGAAGTTTCTTAAATCTAAGAAGTCTAACAGGGATCGTGAACCTGACATTATGTTTTGCGTTTAGATAGATCATTATGTTTTATGTTCAAATATTTATATTTTATGTTTTATATCATTGGGTAATATGTATTCATTATTGTATTTTTATGTTTTAATTTATTTCATGTTATTCTGGTTTTTTATGTAATAGATAAATATATTATTATTTTATTATTGTGTGTTACATATTAGAAATATGCAATGGTGTTATTTTAGAATTATGTTGTTTAGAACTAATAATTTTAGAAAAACACTATGACCAAGAGAAAGACACTAGAAAACATAAAGAGTTGGAAAATGTAAGTTTTTTTTTTTAATTTCATATATAGCAACACCATACTCATTTTAAAGATAAAAAAAACACTCGTTTTTATTATGTGCGTTTTTTTAATAATATCATACATGAAAGCTATAAACATTTAAAAAAAGTTGATAAAAAGTCACTAAAGTGCCAATACTAAAATACTTCTCTATTTTGTTCTCCACCAATTTAATCTCAACCATTAATTAGGTGTTAATAACAAATCTAATGAACTCAAATTCTTCTTAACCTTCTTAAATTAAACACACTTTTTACAATAACTTCTCTAGTGTCGTGAAATAAATTTTTGAAAACATATGGGTCAAACCAGCAACCAGGCACTAGCCCACAAAATCAATTTGTTAGGCTCGTTTCCGTCCCCCCCCCCCCCCCCCCCCTCGGGCCCAATACCTGAGAACCAACTCGCGAAATAACAACCGAACCGGGTATTTGATAGTTCGGTTTTGGTTTTTACTTTCACGTGATTCTAGTTCCGGTTTGGTCCAGTTCGAACCAGATAATCACCCCTAATCATAGTTATGGGTTACTCTATTTAGGGTTAAAAATGAAAATATAGGGTCAAAAATAAAAATATTAATTACAATATAACAAATATTTAATAAATACTACAAAACAACACTTTTGTTTAAAAAAATATTACATGATTAATCAAATAAAAAATAACACTTGTACTAAAACAATATATATATACGATACGTCAAATTCGTCGTCTTAGGGTTGTGATGCACTTGTGAGTCATAAATTTCATGGTTAATCTCTTTTTGTTTAGTTCCGTCTGACTACTTGTCGTTGAACATTGAAGGGGGTGTTAGAACAATTTTTTTTGCCTTACGCATCCATCATCATATTGTGAAGTATTATAACGGCATACATTATTTTCTTAGATGTTTGGGTTTCCAAGCTTGTGTCAGGTTATTGATTATATGTCACTTCTTTTTTAAGCCCACTAAATGCTCGTTTGATATCTTTCACTGCACCCTCTTGTTTAGCTGCAAACTTTACACATTTTTGGACTATCGGTTGACTAAACATTTTAACAAACTTTGCACATTTGGGATAAATATCAACCAGATAACAACCATAGTTGTAATTCACTCCACGTACTTGAAAAAAAAATATATCTGGTGCAAGGCCCTCAATGACATGGTTAAATACATTCGACTTATCAAGAACGTTTATGTCGTTATTGGAAGCGGCTGCTCCAAAAAAAGTTAAAAACACATTTCATATCCATAAACCGTTTGAAGCGACCCCTTCTTATACCATAGTCGGGTGTGGATGATCGCCTCTCAAGTACTGGCCATTCCATGCAGTTGAGCAGTTATACCACTCGTAATGCATAAAATCTAAGCTACCAAGCATTACCAGAAATCCATGTTTAGCCTCATGTGCCTCGTACAACTGATGAACGTCGTTGGCATTTGATTTTCACATATACTCTAAGTGATATAGCTCAATAAACCCGTGGTTGATTCGGACATCCTTGAATATTCATCCAAAGTATCTATTGCGGTCCTACACGTCATTTGACGAATTGCAGCTATGCATTTTTTATAAGTAGTAAACCCTGATGTCCTCTAGCATCCCAAGATAACCTGAATAATGTGTAAGTGGCTTTCAACTCATTACCTATTCATATAAATACATTTTTAGTGACACAAAAACGTGTCAAGAACATTTCAATAGTATAGACCGCATCTTTAGCAAATAATCAGTAACAAGACATTTGTGGCTTAATTCATGATTTATATTCAAAGCAACACTTCTTGTTTGCCAAACCCACTCTTCTTCGTCTACCAAAGTGGGTGGAGTAGAAACAACCATTCCAAACATAAATGATATCGGATTATGATACCCATCCTTTTCATATGAAAATCAATGCTTTTGCATATAAGTTGGATAGTTTGAGTAGAAAATATATAGAAGTTGGGGAGATACTTTGTGTAAAATAATTTTTTTTTTTTTTAATAAAACGGTAATGTTACTGTTTAAGAGGGGTAAAGTGAATTTAAAAAAAAAAAAAAGACCATTTCAAAGGATATATCGTAAATATAAGGGGGTAAAGTGTAAATTAAGAGATTAAATTCTTGCTTGGGGTAGCCCACGCGTGGAGGCGTTTTCCACGGAACGGGTCAACTTTTTGTATGTGGTTTAGATTCATAGCAAATCAATTTATTTTGTGCACCATTTTGTGCAACAAAACAAGTCTGCTCAGAATTTTTTTATACCTTCGCAAAAAGAATTCTATACTAAAACAATCGATAACTTCCATGCGGAAGTTGCCTAAATTACTATGGATAATAAATTAACATTAACAAGAAAATATATATGAATACTACTACTCTATATATGTTTGGTTGAACTGGTATTTTTTTTCGTTCATCATTGTGAAACATTATCTAAATTTTTATCATTTACGCTTTAGTGAATTCATAGCTTTCATTTATAATTTTGTTGGTTCAAAACTTCAAATTCTTATTTCTTTTTTATCAGATTCCGTATATATCCAAAATGGATGGTTGTTAAGACATCAAAAAAGAATTGGTCTGGGTGGTGTAGTCGGTTATCACGCTAGTCTCACACACTAGAGGTCCCCGGTTCGAACCCGGGCTCAGACAACTTTTTTATTTGGGCTGGATGTATTTCTGCTTTTGCTTATTAAAGAAAAATATTAAAAAAAACTAATAAATATGGCCCTAGCTAGATGATGGAATTTCTGTATTCAGTGACCATTTTATTCCCATTTGGTAATATAAATATGCATCGCATGTGTTGATTGAATCTCACATTTATAAACATTTATAATCACTCAAAATAAGAATGGAAATTTTACATGTAACCCCTTAATCCTTTAAAATTGTATATTTTTTTTTTTATTTTTTTAATTTTTTTTATTTAGAAGAAGGGATATTTTATAAAAAGAAGGAATATATGTAAAATCATCTAAAATTAATTACATATATTCCTTCTTTTTATATAAAATCATCTATCTAACCTTTCAATTTTCAAAACCTAAGAAGATTAGGTGAGAAAACAAGCAACACATGCTTCCCAACCTACGGTATCTCCTGTCTCTCAACGACAATAAAAAATGATCACCTCTAAACAGAAATTAAGCAATCGACGACAATAAAAAACGAATGAGTGAACGACAGGTTCATTCCTCTCTATATCTACAACAATGTTTTTTCAATCCATGTTTGATATTTTTTTCGATTTTGTCTATACAAGTTCCACTGACTGCATTCTAGTTCCACCATTAACAACGGTAGCATGATTTCATTCTATTGTGGTCATTGATTAACCATAGTAGCTTGATTGTTTCAATTTTGGTCATTGAATTAACAACGGTAGCTTTTTTTGTTCATTCGATTGTTCCATATTCTTTAAGTGATTGTTTCGATTTATTTTGAAAATGTATAAATCCCTAGTAAAATGATTATATAAGGTTTTCTCTACCGATATTCCTTTTCTATCGACCTTAATCGTTCAAAGTTGGGTTTTGGTACATTCTATTTTGTTCATATGTTATATGTTGAATTGGAGCAACGATTTAGCTTGATATTTAAATCAAGTTTACATTTTGAAGAGGTTGCCACAATGCCACTCTACTGGTTTAGATATATTTTACGATAGAGAATACATTAAAACTCTTCATATTTAAATCAAGTCTACTTATTTACTTGGCAAAACATCG
Source organism: Deinandra increscens subsp. villosa (assembly GCA_039602395.1). NCBI lineage: Eukaryota > Viridiplantae > Streptophyta > Magnoliopsida > Asterales > Asteraceae > Deinandra > Deinandra increscens. The sequence goes on from JBCNJP010010541.1 coordinate 15,677, forward strand.
TTACTAAGAGCATTCCCAGCAGGTTCTTTATCTTTATCCTTATAATTTATACCTTTATCATTATTTTTTCTCTCTCTTTCACTCACAACCACAATTAAATAATATTTTTTTATACCTTAATCATTACCTTTTCTCTCTCTTTCATCACAACCAAACCTCAAATTATAAGAAATCAATAATTTTTTTGTCAAATATACAGATGAATAGTAACTTTTTTTCTCTCATCTACTCACAACCACTCACAACCAAATCTTAAATTTTAAGGTTTACACTCACATATTTATAAGAAACCTACCGTGAATGCTCTAATATTTGGTACCCCACATATAGATTTCGTGTGTTTAAAAGTTGAACTAACAAATGAACCCAAAGGTGAAAGGTTCATTAGTACGCTAATAAAGTTGTTCATAAAATGGATTTTAGAATTTTGACTGGAACTCCCATCTCAATTGATGGTGAGTTGAAACAGTCTTTGACCGTAACCGACCAAATATGAAATAGCCTGACGTTCGCACTGAAGGTCTGCGCACTGCACACGGCTTTATCCGAGTATCCGCGTCCGCGCAACAGTGCTTTGTCTCGCCCGTGAGCCAGTGTTGCCTCATTTTGTGTGCACCATCAGTTGCGCTCCGCTGACCATTATTGCACACTCCTCTCGCACCGACACCCACCAGTTCACGTCCCGCCATGCACTCGTGGCACAGTGTTGTCGTTGCACGCACGCAGACACACAGTCTGCAGCCACGAGCCAGTGTTTTGGCAGCACCAAGTCAAAAATACAAAGGTGACTCACGGCGATGCGAGTGTGCAAAGTACAAAGTGTGTATTCAAAGTGTCACATCGGCCCACGCGATGTCACGCTACGTGCACACGTGTGCCTAAAAATTAGTAAATAAACAAATTTTACTAAATTTCCAACATTGTTTTATAAAGTTTATGTGTTCGTGACATGTGTGCGTTGTATATAAAAATAGTGACAATTATTGGTCAATTTCAACACCACTATTTTGAAAGTTTTAAATTTATTAAACACGATAACAAACAATCACCAAACACCACATGTTAAGGCAAGTGCACCCGTCTTTAGTGTAATAAACTCTCCAAGGTCGTCCAAGGACACACATGTGAGGGCTCTTGATAGTAAACCTTCATCAACGTCTAACCAAACCAAAAGTTGATGTTTGTAGAAATAAAATAAAGAAAGAAAAAAATAGATAAATAGGTTTTAAGTTAATTTAATTGAAGATAATGTTACTTGGGAGGACTCGCCAATGATAAAGTTGGTAACCGTATTGTTTATAAACTATCCTCGCGTTGTTCACCAGCAAAGATGACTTCCGGGAGGACCATTCTGTTAAATAACAAATTAGTGTGTGTTAATGTCATTTAGTCGTAGGACATTATGATCAAAGCATCGTTACGCTCTGACACATTGTCATGAACAAACAAAGGAACAAATCACGCACCCGATTATATTATTGAGTAAAAACCTTGTATAATGGGTAAGGCCCCGTGTCCTTCCATGCACCGCTCTGGCGCGTACATAGTCAGTCGTAACCAAAGCTAGGTCCACAAACACACGGCTCTCGTGCATGTGAAGTGTAACAACTGTGAAAATTCCGATAAATCAGAGAAAATTTTTTCTGTTTATGAACCGGACTCGGTAAACGCAGTTAAGCTACGTAAGACCCATTAAGAGAATTACGGCCCAACCAATGCCCAATACGTATAATCGATATCCGGATAAATTTATTCGTAATCCAGAAAATGATTTCAAAAAATTAAAAACGCAAATCGTATTTAACTTTTTCTTAAATATATATATACATTTCACACGTTTCAATTTCGTGGCTCATTTGCAATCTGTGATTGGTTTCCTCTCCTTTCCTCCTCTCCAATACGATCAAGTCAAATTTCAGATCGCCGTCAAACCGCCGGTGACTTCGGCGGCCGGCGATCGACTCCACTCTGTTACCCCTACTTTACTCCCGGCAACAATTTGCCAGTTTCAGATCCTTAGCTTTTCCGATCACTTCTGCTTACAAATCAATCGTTATAAACGAGAATGGTTCACTTATGAGCGTTAGATTAGGCCTGAGACGTTCGGTTTCTACTTCTCTGGCCAAAACTATGTCGCAGGAATTGAACTCGTCTCCGCCGGCGCCGGCAACGGCAACAGCCGCCGGCGTAACGTCCACGTCAGCGACGAAGAAACCTCTATGGCCTTCTGTTCTCCGTTGGATTCCGACCTCCGTTGATCATATTATTTCCGCAGAAAAACGGCTTCTATCTCTCGTCAAGTAATCCCCTTTCTCCTCCTTCAAACTTCAAAGTTTACTTTCGTAAATCATGTAGCCATTTATTGTTATTTGTTTATTTAAATAGTGAAATTTCCATTGTTAATTGTTATGTTCACTAAAATCAAACTAGATTCATTGCATTTTATAGAGCCTTTGGTTGAATGTAAACTGAGAGAGCACTTAATAAGCAAAAAATAGTAACAAATAGTTATGCAAATATGTACTATTGATCAATTAAGTACAAGGGAAACCTAATCTAATCACAACTTCTAATTACAGTAAATCTTATCTAAGGAACAAATCACATCTGATATTTTATAATTTGAAATGTGTATGTGTTTAATGACAAACTATGAGTAGGGGATCTGGGAAGGTGTTTGTTCATATTGATATTATATAATGTGAAATTGTGAATATGTGATCCGAATTGCAAAGTAGGATCTCATTAGTACACCTCCACTTTATTGTAATTTGATCCGGTTGTTACATATAAAGATACTAAAGAAAGAAATTAAAATTTTAAAAAAGAAAAAAAAAATATGTGGTGCTTCTTTTTTGTAATTTTTTGTAACTGATCTTTATCATATCACATTACTTAGTAATAACTGTTTTGGATTGTATACCAGAACACCATATACTCAAGAGCAGGTTAATATTGGGTCGGGTCCACCAGGTTCAAAAGTGACGTGGTTTCGTTCCACCAGCAATGAGCCAAGATTTATCAACACCCTCACCTTTGACAGCAAAGAGGGAGCGCCTACTCTTGTAATGGTGCATGGATATGCAGCTGCTCAAGGTTTCTTCTTCAGAAATTTTGATGTTCTTGCACAGCACTTCAGGGTGATTGCAATTGATCAGATTGGGTAAGATTGGTACACAATCTGTTCGCCTTGATTTTGGTGACATTACCATTATACTTTGCTTCAAATGCTTTTTCTTTACATGGTGCCTTATATATATGTGTGTTTCATTCAGTTGAGATTTATATGCTTATGTGTTCATCACTTCACTGAAACTGTTAATTGCATCTTTTAACACCTAATTAAAACACTTGACATTACCATTATACTTTGCTTCAAATGCTTTATCTTCATATGGTGCCTCAGATATATGTGTGTTTCATTCAGACGCGATTTATATGCTTATGTGTTCATCACTTTACTGAAACTGCTAATTGCATCTTTTAACACCTAATTAAAACACTTGAGAGCTGGTCAATTGTACTGTTTTTATTTTAATCCGTTATTATGGCTAATTGGCGATATCTTGTTGGAAATCCATAAACTTGACCCGTTAAGCTCCTGACCCGTTAAGTCTATTATAAGCATAATTAAGACATTGTGTAAATAAATAAATAAATGTCACAAATTGTATAGCCTATGGTCAAATCTTTAGACAGTTAATTAGGAAGTTAAGTCGGTTATTTGGGTAGTTAATTCCCAACCGACATGACTGTTGGATTGGCGGTTAATGGCGCCAAGAAAGGGTATAAATACCCATGTACTTATCATTTTATGTAATGCATAATTTCTGCATATTCTCTTGTTTTCTCTCTATACGTAAACTCTAAACCCACACACAATTTCACACACAACAATGGAGAATGAAGAGTTCTAGGAGATTGACATGTTTGAGTGGATTTATAACATGGCATCAGACCCATCCGAAGGGCCTGTGGAAGACAGTTCGCCGAGAAGGAATGCCGGAGAAGAAACGAGCGCACAACAGGGAGGTTTTGTGTTCGTCGGTAATGTCGCAGATGAACCGGTGAGACCAGATTACGGGAAGAAACTGGAGACACCAGGGATTCGAGCACTCGCAAATCAGATCAAGGGATGTCGATTGGAAGGGTTGGGATGAAGAATAAACCACAGAAGTCCTGTGCGATAAGAAGGAACTGGAGTGTAAAGGAGAACCTCTCAAACATGCCATACACGCAAAAGGATGATGTTGGAACATTGTGTGTTCGAGAACGTCTTGTTCACTCCTTCGTTTGACAAAATTATACTAAGTGCAGAACAATTGTGCAACCAAGGATATGAAGTTACTTTTGAAGGAACCAAATGTTACTTAACAAAGGGACTCGAAGATGTTGATGATGACACCCCAATGGAAGCAAGTATGGAGGATGAAGAAGGACTTGAACAATAATATTTCAAGGCCATAGATAATGAGATATCAAAGAACTTGCGAGGCATTGAGGCTAGAAAAAGGAAGGAAATTCCCTCCTTTAAACCCTGTGTAAGTAGTTTAAAGGAATGCATGGTTTTCATGGACTCGTTGAAGATCATGTGTGTTGGGGCTCTTGAAGAAGAGAAAGTCAAGGAAGAATTCGAGTATGCCGTTAAGTGGTTCAATAGGAAGTATCTGAAGCAAAAGAAGGCATTCCCTGCAATATTGAATGGCAAGGATGTAGACTTATACAACCTCTACATGATTGTTCAAGCAATTGGAGGCTATGAAGAAACTACAAGAAAGAACGCCTGGCCATATGTTGCATGCAGATTGGGTTACAATGAACTAATGGCAGGTTGTGTGGATATAACATACCTAATACCATGTTATAAATCCACTCAAACATGTCAATCTCCTGGAACTCTTCATTCTCCATTGTTGTGTGTGAAATTGTGTGTGGGTTTAGAGTTCACGTATAGAGAGAAAACAAGAGAATATGCAGAAATTATGCATTACATAAAATGATAATTACATGGGTATTTATACCCTTTCTTGGCGCCATTAACCGCCAATCAAACAGTCATGTCGGTTGGGAATTAACTTCCCAAATAACCTGCCATTATTTCATTGTAACCCAATCTGCATGCCCACATATGGCCAGACGTTCTTTCTTGTAGTTTCTTCATAGCCTCCAATTGCTTGAACAATCATGTAGAGGTTAGGTTGTATAAGTCTACTTTCTTGTCATTCAATATTGTAGGGAATGCCTTCTTTTGCTTCAAATACTTCCTATTGAACCACTTAACGGCATACTCGATTTTTTCCTTGATTTTCTCTACTTCAAGGGCCCAACACACATGATCTTCAACAAGTCCATGAAAACCATGCATTCCTTTAAAGTTTAAACTACTTACACAGGGTTTAAAGGAGGGAATTTCCTTCCCTTTTCCAGCCTCAATGCCTCGCAAGGTCTTTGATATCTCATTATCTATGGCCTTGATATATTCTTGTTCAATTCCTTCTTCATCCTCCATATTGGGGTGTTTTCATCAACATCTTCGAGTCCCTTTGTTAAGTAACATTTGGTTCCTTCAAAAGTAACTTTATATCCTTGATTGCACAATTGTTCTGCACTTAGTATATTTTTGTCAAATGAAGGAGCGAACAAGACGTTCTCGATCACAAACAAATCATCCTTTGAAGTCACTTGCACATAGCCCATTCCCTTGTGATTTTTACAATTGGTGTGGGACGCACCAATTCTCAACATATCTTATTCTTATTAAAAGGAATTTTGTTAATGACTTGTGTATGAAAGATATTTCAAACTACAATTTATTAACCAATTTATGTATAATTGTGGGTGTTTGTTATCTTCATTAACCGGTTATTTACATCCTTGTAACTAACAATATGGCACCTTTTCTAATTTAGTGGGAACAACAATTATAACTACCATAGTACCTCGCATGAGAGAGAGAGAGAGAGAGAGAGGGGGGGGGGGGGGGGGGGGTCCAACAAATTTCTTCTGCCAAACTCAAAAAGTTT
>JBCNJP010010543.1:0-21686 GCA_039602395.1 Deinandra increscens subsp. villosa
AATAATAAATATAACTTGATTAATGGTATGTTATGTTGATAAGCAAAATAAGATATGATTTTTTCCGTTGTTTTACACATGTTTCTGAAGGGCAAATAATGACTACATATGTAATAATAATAAATATAACTTGAGTGATTTCTAACTCTGGTTTACCTAAACGGGCAAACAACGCGTACTTATGTAGTTATGTAATCCGTGAAACAAAGAAGCAAATGAAAATGGAAATAACTCACCAAAGGGAGCCCTAAATCGTTTATATACAAAGGGAGCCCAATTACATTATTTCAGCTAACTTAAAAAGCATAACAATTGTTTATATAAAATGCCCTAAATCAATTACAAACAGTAAATGTGCTAGAATTATTGCAGCACTTAGACCTGATAACATCCAACATACAATTGTAGGCACATTATAAATAAGGTATGTGTAAAATGATCCCATTTTAACCAAGGTCTGCAAAATAAATAATATATATATGTATATACACAAACGCTAATAACACAATATCCCCAATATTCTGACCAAGATTTTGCACATATAAAGCAAGGTGGGTAGTTGTCTTGTAATTAAGGTTCTTTAACAAATAGTTTACAATACCAGAAGTGATCACCAAGTAGCAACAGTCTCCTCCCAAATTTGTCTATGGTTGTGAAGTCAAGGTAAAAGTCAAATAATGGGTCAACAAAGTTACTGTGGGCAATTGAACTTTTTCTTAAAGATCAGGGACTAATTGTGACCATTTTAGTTAATGTTTGTTAAGCCGTTGGTTAAGTGTTAGGTAATAATTTGTTAGTTGAGAACGGTGATAGAGATAAGTAGAGATTTTGGCTTCCATTTCCTGTATTCTTTTTCATTGTAATCATAATCCTTCAAGAGCAATACTACTTCTGATTCCTCTCATCTCTCAATTTTATTGTTCAATCTTGTTCTTCGATTATAATAATTGGTATCAGAGCATGGTTACGGCTCAAATCGAAGAAATTGAAGCAGTGATTATGCTGTTAGAAGCTTCAATGGTGTCGACGAAGTTTGAACTCGAGAAATTCGATGGTAGAAATGATTTCAATCTATGGCGATTGAAGATGTGTGCTCTCCTGGTTCATCAAGGCACGGTTGATGCACTGAAAGGGGAGGCGAATCTGCCGGAAGGGCTGTCGGAGAAAGAGAAAAAAGAAATGCTTGACAAAGTGCACAGCGCTCTGATTCTTAGCTTGGGTGATCGTGTGCTAAGGGAGATCTCTAAGGAGACCACCACAGCGGGAGTTGGTCAAAATTAGACCAACTATACATGGCCAAATCTCTTGCTAACCGGTTGTACCTCAAAAAGAAGATGTATACCTTCAAGATGACCCCTAGAAGCACAATGGAGAGCCATATCGATGAGTTTAACAGGTTAGCCTTAGATCTCTTGAAAATGTAGATGTAACAGTAGATGATGAAGATAAGGCCCTATTATGTTTTTGTCCTCTTTACCTAGTTCCTATGAACATTTTATGGATACTCTAATGTTTAGAAATTATACATTGAGTATGGAAGATGTTACTTCTGCCCTAAACTCTAAAGAGTTGTAAAAAAGGGGTATAGATGGTAAAGAGGATACTTCAGATGCCCTATTTGTAGGGGGGAAAAGTGAATAAAGGGGAAACTCAAAGAAAAAGGGGTCATATAGAGCTAAGTCTAAAAATCAGAAACCATTAAGGTGCTTTGCGTGTGGCTCTGAAAAGCACTTTAAGAAAGATTGTCCAGAAAAGAAGAAAAGGAAGTATGAAAGTTCATATGTGAAGGGGTTAGTCAAATCAGTCACCAGAAGAGTCTTTAGATGGTTATGAAAGTTCAGAAGTTCTTGTGGTAGAAAAGAATCCTAGACCAGAGGGTTGGATAATGGATTCAGAATGTTCTTTTCATATGACTCATGTTAAGTCATATTTTAAGGATCTTGAATATAAAGAGATGGGAACTGTCAAGTTAGGGGATGATAGGCCCTGTGAAATACTTGGGATAGGCACTGTTCCTTTGACTCTAAAATATGGGACTAAGGTGGAGTTGACAAGTGTAAGATATATCCCTGATCTTACAAGAAACTTGATATCACTGGGCACTTATGAAAGTGAAGGTTTCAGTGTTAGTCTCAAAAATGGAAGAGCCAAAGTGATTAAGGGGTCACTGGTTGTGTTGTCTGGTACTAGAGGGTCAAACAACATCTATTTCTTGGATGGAGAAGTGGAAAGAAATGATGTAAATGCAGCTGTTGGACAAAATCTAAGTTAAGCTAGTTTGTGGCACCAAAGGCTTGGCCACTTGAGTGATCAAGGTCTTCAGGAATTAAAGAAATAGAAACTGTTGGGAGAATTTCCTGAAAATGGAGTGGGATTTTGTGAATTTTGTATTCTAGGGAAAGCACATAGGGTGAAGTTTGCTAGAAGCAAGTATAAATCCACTGGTGTATTGGACTATGTTCACTCAGATCTTTGGGGGCCAGTAAAAACAATGTCAATTGGAGGTGCCTGTTATTTTTTGTCCATGGTAGATGATTTTTCAAGGAGAGTATGGGTGTTTCAACTCAAGCATAAGAGTGATGCTCTGGATAAATTCGAAGAATGGGTGACTCTGGTGGAAAATCACACTGAAAGAAGAATCAAGAAACTCAGGACTGATAATGGTCTTGAGTTTTGTGGAGACATGTTTAACCAATACTACAAGACTAAAGGAATTGCTAGGCACTTGACTTTACCTGGAACTCCACAGCAGAATGGCATTGTGGAAAGAATGAATAGAACCATTTTAGATAAGGTAAGGTGCATGTTGCTGAGTTCAGGTTTACCTAAAAGGTTTTGGGCTGAGGCTGCAAATACTGCAGCCTATCTCATTAATAGGTGTCCTTCATCTGTGTGGACACCCATGGAGGTTTGGACTAGGAGAAAACAAGACTACAGTAATCTGAAGGTATTTGGATCACTTGTATATGCTCATGTGAAGCAGGGCAAGTTAGAAGCTAGAGCATTGAAGTGTGTTTTCTTGGGCTACCCAGAAGGAGTGAAAGGGTACAGGTTATGGTACCTAAATGGGTCAGCTTTAAAGGTTTCAATCAGCAGAGATATCACATGTAAAGAGGATTGTTTCTACAAAGATTTGGTAGGTAAAACAGTTTAATAAACTCAGATTGAGGTCGAGCCTGAATTAGAACATAGTGATGAGGTTGAAGTTGATAATGGAACCAACAGTCCGGCAAACACTTCACAGAGTGAAGACTTGACCACTATAATTTGGCAAGGGATAGAGAAAGAAGGAAGGTTGTCAAACCCATCAGGTTTAGCGCAGAGGATGATATCTCTGCCTAAGTATACATAGCTGCCAAAATGGAAAACACTCATGAGCCATTAAAATATGAAGAAGCAATTTCCTGCAATCAAAAGTCTAACTGGATAATGGCTATGCAAGATGAGGTAAACTCAGTAATACAAAATGATACTTAGAAGCTGGTGTCAAGGCCTAAAGGAAAGAAGATAATTTCATGCAAATGGCTATATAAGCTTAAAGAGGGTATGCCTGGAGGTGAAGGACCTAGATATAAAGCAAGATTTGTAGCCAAAGGCTATACTCAAAGAGTTGGCATAGATTACCAAGAAGTATGTTCACCTGTTGTGAAACACACATCCATTACGCTCATTTTATCTCTAACTGCAGCTTTGGATTTAGAGCTTGAACAGCTTGATGTCAAAACTGCCTTTCTACATGGGTTTCTGAGTGAAGAAATTTATATAGAGCAGCCAAAGGGGTTTGTGGAAAAGGGAAAAGAGGGTCATGTGTGCTTACTGAATAAATCCCTATATGGTTTGAAACAAAGTCCTAGGAAATGGTATACTAGGTTTGATGAATATATTGTTCAACAGGGATTTAAAAGGAGTGAATATGATGCTTGTGTTTATTTTAGAGAATATAGACCTGGTGATTATGTTTACTTATTGTTATATGTTGATGACATGTTGCTGGCCTGCAAAGAAACTTCAGTTATCCAAGAGACTAAAGAAATGTTGAAAATGGAATTTGATATGAAGGAGATGGGGAGTGCTAAGAAAATAATTGGCATGGAAATAATCAGGAATAGGGCTGACAGAACTCTAATGTTGTCTATCTTATATTAAGAAGATCTTAAGACAATATGGTATGGAGGATAGTAAACCTGTTTATACAGCTTTTGGGGCTCATTTCAAGTTATCAGCAAAAGATTGTCCCAAAACTGATGAAGAGATGGCCTATATGGAAAAGGTGCCTTATGCTCAGGTTGTAGGTAGTCTTATGTTTTTAATGGTATGTACTAGACCTGACCTGAGCTATGGGGTGAGTGTAGTTAGTAGGTATCTTGCTAAGCCTGGAAAGATGCACTGGAATTCTGTAAAGTGGCTTTTAAGGTATTTGTCAGGAACAACTAATATTGGTCTTGTATTTGGAAATAAAGAATCTTGTGCAGGAATATTACAGGGATATGTGGATTCAGATTATGCAAAAGACCTAGACAAGTACAGATCAGTGACTGGATATGCTTCTATGCTTCAAGGAAATCTGGTCAGTTGGAAGGCATTGTTACAGTCTGTTGTAGCTTTATCAAGTACTGAGGCTGAGTATATGGCATTAAGTGAGTCAGTTAAAGAAGGCCTATGGTTATCTGGTTTCTGCAAGGAATTAGGTGTGTAGTTGGATGTAACTAGAATAGCTTGTGATAATCAAAGTGCTATAGCTCTATCTAAAAATGGTGTCTTTCATGAGAGGACAAAACACATATGTGTTAGGTATCATTTTATCAAAGAGGTTATCAACAAATGTGAGGTTATAGTTCACTATGTGGAGACAGAAAGCAATTGGGCGGATGTCTTCACTAAACCTCTTGAGATTGCTAAATTTACCAAATGTATAAGTTCATTGGGAATTGGTTGAATGCTTATTCACTGCTGCTAACTCCAAGGGTGTGGTAGTGAGGATAAGCACATCAAGGTATTCAAGTCAATTTGACCTCTGTTGCCTGATGATGTATAATATCATTCACTATAGCTCTGGATGAGGCTGCTAGAAGTATTAAGTTTCATAAAAAAACTGTCATAATTAATAAAGTTTAAAGAGTATATGACGCGCCTTTATGTGCGTTATAAAATAACTGTCATAAAAGTATTAAAAAAACACGGACAACAATTTTATTATTGTGCGTCGTCCCTTCTGTCACTTTATAATTTTTATTCCCCCGCTCCCCAAAATATTTTCCCGCTCATCCTTATTCCAATTTCTCTCATTTTTCCCCCAAATATTGCTCCATCTCCTTCTCTCGCTCATCTCCCGTCTCTACTGGTCGCCGCGCTTCATCTCCTTCCTTCACTCATCTTTGCCCTAATCGACATCTTCAACCAGAAACGACATTTAGACCTAATTAATCTCCCCGCGCTCGTCCTCTATTTGCCCTAATCGACCTCTTCGACTGGGTCTCCTCAGATCGCACCGTCTATTTGCCCTCTAATCGCACCGTCTATTCGCCCTAGATTTAGGGCGACTCCAAAATCAGAAACGAACTGAAATGAGAAACGAATTTTATTCGACGTGTTTTATAAGAATTTCATGTATTTAATTTGATTTAATCTCAAGCATCTAGGGTTTCTTTCTTCATTAACACAACTAGCGGCATAGTTCGTTCGTCCTCTTAGGGTTCATCACAGCGCTAGCAAAGCTTGATCTTCTTTCATTCAGGTACAATTTCATTTGACTTCTATTTTATAGTCAATTTCGCAAACTTTTACGATACGTATCGTGTTGATTTCACAATTTGTTCTTGTATCTCAGAGAAAAATGGTGATCGGAGAGCTTGCCTGCTGATGTGAGTATATTTTGTAATGGTTTCTCATAATTAATCATACAATTTTAATGGTTACAATATATTAATTCACATGATATATCCTATATTTTGTATTTGATGTGTTTTGAGTTTAATTGTCATAGGTTATGCATTTTAAGGTGTTTTAGAAGCATTGGTGACTAAAGGTGAAAAGACGCGAGCTTTGGAGGAATTAATCAAGCAAAATAAAGACAAAGTTGTTAATGTTCAGGAGTGCGGAATAGAGTTGTTGGGATTTGAAATACTTCACATGGGTCAAGGATTGAAGGAATGGGCTTTAAATATATCAAATTGGGTTTAGAAAAAAGATTGGGCTGAATTTGGAGCATTGGGCCGCGTCTGATCAGATTTTGGGCCAAAACAGCGAAGCCCAGGACCCCCGGAGTGTCGCGAGGAAAACTTCCAAAATCCTCGCGACACGATCCGGGTCGATGTCGGCAGATTTTTGGTATTTGACGTATTTAAGCAGTTTTAGGTTTTTTTCTAAAAAATCTCGGCTGTGGCCGACCAGAACTCCCCAGAGACGAATTCTTTCATGGTTTTTGATAGTTTTCTTAGTTTTTAATCATTCAACGATGTTTGTAATGTCCGGCTAAGTCCGAGTGATTACCGACGCTGAACGGTTAGCGTATTACTATTCTTTTAAGTTATTCTTTGTCTATTTTCTGATTCTATAAACATAGTGACAATGTTTGATTCATATGGATGTCCAATTTAAGTTTATTTATCTTGCGTTTTGATTGCATATGTGCCCCCCGCTCCCAGACTACCTTAACTGCATAACTCTAGGACTATACTTAGCTCATACGTAATCTGAATGTTTGGTTGAACTGAGTTGAACTGGATAATTGAATTGGATTAGGAATTAGCTAACCGGGATCCTGAGGTTGTCACGTTTTAAGTTTCTGTTTTTCCGTCCAAAGCAGCATTAGTTTTCTTTAGTCTTTAAGCCGTTCAAATTAAACAGCCAAGAGGCACTTACTTTCAGTATTTAGGTTTTTAGAATTATCTAGGTTAGTGACAGTAATCTAGATTTAGGTTAATTAATTAGTTAGTTTTTAGAGTCGCTAATAACCACCAACTCCCTTGGTTCGATACCCTAGCTTACCGCTACTGCAAATCTTAATTAAGTTGGGGATTTGTAACGGTCTCGACAAACCGTTATCAAACTGGCGCCGTTGCCGGGGAGTACGTGCGCGTATTAGTGATTTTAGTTTTTTTTGTGTTAGTTAATTTATTATTTTTTTGTTTTGTATGTTTTTCATAAAACCTCATAAAAAACTAAAATGATTTTTTTCAGCATTTTTTATTTTTAGTAGTTTCTTTTAATTTAAAAAAAAAAAGTTCATAAAAATTGTTCGGATTGCGCATTCTTTGATTCCATTGTGTTACTTTATCGTTTAGATCAGTACTACGCAATTGGTTTCTTTGTTTTTGATCGTTGCAGGGAATTTGAAGATCATCATGGTTAAAGAAGACAAGTGTTATAACTGCGGGAGCTACTATCACAGGATTAAATTTTACCCGACACTGCCTTACGAGATCAGGATTGTTGAGGACTCGGAAGATGAGGAGGAGTATGACGATCCACGATCATATTACCGATATCCAGAATCGTCTTCATCATACAATCAGGGATACTTCCAATCCTTGAATTATAATTATACTCCCAATCATGATGCATATAATAATAACTATAATTCTAACTTTACATCAGTTGCAGGTTATGAGGATGGATTTGCGAATGGCCACTCTCGACCAGCATATGAGGCTCAACAAGATTTTGATGATTTTGACCAAGGGTATCACCAGTACCACCAATATCAGCAGCAAGATTTTTATGATGATGGATACGACGCGAACATGTCCAATCAAGGCTGCTTCCGGGGTGAATACCAAGAAGATTCATATGGTTATAGGGATCAAAAACAGAATCTGGAAACTGAAATTAGTGTGCAGCTTGCCGCCATGATGGAGGCCATAAAGAGGATTGACAAGAAGCGTGAAGAAACTCTCGAAGAACTCAATGAATTGAAGCATGACAATGAGATTCACACCAAGAGAGTGGAAGCATTGAAAAAGGAGGTGGCGCAATTGGCGGAGGAAATAGCGAATCAAGAAATTGAATTTTGGGAACAACCAGTGGAAGAAGAATTTGATAAAGATATATGTTTATCAGAACCAGAAGAAGAAGTTTGGGAGGCATCTGATGAGGTGTTCAAGGTTGTGCAAGAAGTGGTGCATGACGAGGTTGAGGTTGTTGAGGAAACAGAATCAAAAGTTGAGTGTAACATGGAACAAGTTGATTGTGAGAGTGTTGATGATGTGACTGCAGATGAGCGAATATGTGAGATCCCTAAAGGTACTACTAATCCCCCTCCCTCTTTATTTATTTTGCAAGTAACTGAAGAAAAACCGATGAGGAAGAGGAAGGTGGAGGAAGATGACATTGGGCATATACGAACCAAGAAGCTCCGCAGTATGTTATGTGACGTGTCATTGGCGAAATTGCAAATTTTAATGCGACATGTCATTTATCCGACGCATGTTGGCAACTCTAAAGGTATGTGCGCGATTCATGATAATATTGTTTTCAATTTTCAGATTAATTTGTTTTGCATGTTGAGTCTAAAAAGAAAATTCAAGAGACGTGTGAACTACGAAGCCTTCGTCGGTAATGTGATTGGAAAGTGTGGATTGAAAAAGTTGATCAGACATGTGAACTATCGAGCATTTATTGGTAACGTGGTTGGAAAATGTGGACTGAAGCCACCGTGATGGAGGAAGGAGGGTCTGGCTAAAGACCATAAATTTAGCGCTGACTGGGAGGCAACCCAGAGGTAAGTGTGTCTGTAGTTTTTTTTTTAGTTTTTGTATTTTTGTGTTTTGTGCTTTTCAGGAATTAGATCAGTTTTGGGTAGTGAAATTGAGCAATGAGGAGGTTCCAGGTACGTTAAATATATAAATGTTTTGGAACTTATGCTGGCAATAAAATAAAATAAAAAATTTCTTGTGAATACCGTCCCTCGCAACACGCGATGGAGGTGATGGTGTCTGTCGCGGCACGCGACGATCTTAGCAGCCAGCGGTTTTGTTTATATTTATTGCTCGATCCTGGTACGTTTCCTATTTATATTTATTTTTATTGTTTTGTTTTATTTCTAATTTATTTTTGTTGTTCTTTTTAACACATTGAGGACAATGTGTCACTCAAGTGTGGGGAGGGGAATAACACTTTAGTTTGTTATTTTTGAGTGCATTAAAAAAATATATTTTTCTCGAAAAAAAAATCCAAAAAAGTTTGAAAATTTGAAAAAATGTCTCTGGATTAACTTGCAAATCATGGGAAAATGATAGTACAATTGGGAATCGGTTTTCAAAAATAAAAATTAAATAAATAAAAGGAAAAGTGGTAGAAAATGAGAGAATGGAAAACATGGCTAGTCTGTGATGTGTCGGTAGGCCCAACTGACCTAGGATTAGCTTAAAATGCCCATTGTGTTTATTGTTGTATAAATATGTAATTAAATCAGTTTGTTAGTGGGTTCCCATTTTAGGGGTGATAGGGAGATTGAAACTGATGATTATGAGGAAAAATACCACTTTAAATTAGAGACTTATATTTCCTTAGAATAACATGGCACGTTATGATCTTTTTGCGAAAGCAAATCCGAGAAATAACGGCGCCCATCTTTCCATCTTTGAGCATATTAGATAATAAATTGGTTAATAATTTTGGAGTGAATGGACAAAATACTCATGTACAAACTAAGGATAGTATCCCGTGGTGCGTGCCTGTGATGATGTTCTGGATCTCACGGGCAAAATACTCATGTACGAGTTTGGGGATAGCATCTCGCAAAGAGTACCTCTGATGATGTTCGTTGGTAATCATAGTTAAAATTAACCAATTATGAAAAAAAATTGAAAAAAAAAGAAGAGAAAAAAGAAAAAAAAAGAAGAAAAATATAGCAAATTAGAGAAATAAATGCTCAAAAACTTTGCTATCCATCATTCTGTGGACATATGAGTATCTGGTTTAAAGGTGGGTGGGAAAAATCTAAAAATATAATCTTATTTACCATTTACTTTAACTGAATTTGATTCGGGACTAGGTTGAACTTGAACTTTCTGAATGTGGGACACATAGGCAGACTGGTACAATATATTCGGTAAATTATAAACACTTTGGGGTCAAAACAAAATGTCAGTGGTTGGGTTTAGTTGGACCGAAATACTGACAATTACAGTTAGTCCATGTGATTACATTATGGTTTGTGGAATTGAATTGGTGGACAAATTAAAAAGTCATATGTTTATGAGATTGATTTCCATATTATGATTCCATGGCAGTTTTTCCAAGACGGAAAAAGATAAGTGTGAGGATGTGATGTGAGTATATTTTGTAATGGTTTCTCATAATTAATCATATAATTTTAATGGTTACAATATATTAATTCACATGATATATCCTATATTTTGTACTTGATGTGTTTTGAGTTTAATTGTCATAGGTTATGCATTTTGAGGTGTTTTAGAAGCATTGGTGACTAAAGGTGAAAAGACGCGAGCTTTGGAGGAATTAATTAAGCAAAATAAAGACAAAGTTGTGAATGTTCGGGAGTGCGGAATAGAGTTGTTGGGATTTGAAATACTTCACATGGGTCAAGGATTGAAGGAATGGGCTTTAAATATATCAAATTGGGTTTAGAAAGGAGATTGGGCTGAATTTGGAGCATTGGGCCGCGTCTGATCAGATTTTGGGCCAAAACAGCGAAGCCCAGGACCCCCGGAGTGTCGCGAGGAAAACTTCCAAATCCCTCGCGACACGATCCGGATCAATGTCGGCAGATTTTTGAGATTTTTGGTATTTGACGTATTTAAGCACTTTTTAGGTTTTTTTCTAAAAAATCTCGGCTGTGGCCGACCAGAACTCCCCAGAGACGAATTCTTTCATGGTTTTTGATAGTTTTCTTAGTTTTTAATCATTAAACGATGTTTGTAATGTCCGGCTAAGTCCGAGTGATTACTGACGGAGAACGGTTAGCGTATTACTATTCTTTTAAGTTATTCTTTGTCTATTTTCTAATTCTATAAACATAGTAACAATGTTTGATTCATATGGATGTCCAATTTAAGTTTATTTATCTTGCGTTTTGATTGCATATGTGCCCCCCGCTCCCAGACTACCTTAACTGCATAACTCTAGGACTATACTTAGCTCATACGTAATCTGAATGTTTGGTTGAACTGAGTTGAACTGGGTAATTGAATTGGATTAGGAATTAGCTAACCGGGATCCTGAGGTTGTCACGTTTTAAGTTTCTGTTTTTTCGTTCAAAGCACCATTAGTTTTCTTTAGTCTTTAAGCCGTTCAAATTAAACAGCCAAGAGGCACTTACTTTCAGTATTTAGGTTTTTAGAATTATCTAGGTTAGTGACCAAGTATTGGCCCTATTTTAGCGCCCATCACAACGGTGAATTGTGCGGGGATTTGTAGTTTTGGTAGACCAAGTCAGTTATCAATAAGCAAGACATGCATGGAGTATTTAAGGTGACTGAGAATGACTTAGATCCTAATTCAATTATTCAAATATGATATAGTAGTTATTAACTCTTTCACTATAGTTTCATAATTATTATGAACTTTTTTCATTTATTAAACAACAACACTAACATTTTTCAATCACTTTGACCAATGCATACTTTTGTTCGATCAACTTCCAAATAAGTCAAATTCACTCAAAGCTAATAAAGTATATATTACACCAAAAAAGTCAAGTTAATTTCATGTCTATGTTTTCTGTTGACCCAAAAACTTCCCAATTGACCCAAAAACAATCATCATACCCTCAATTACACCAAAAAGATAACAAAAGTGAGCAAGTAAAAATACAGAAATGCTTCCAATTCACACAAAACAAATCCAGGTACTCACACATATCACATTCATACAAAGCTTAATAAAACAGATACGCGACTAATGATGCTCGATAGATAAAGTGATAACATTGCAGCATACCGATTATTAGACGATATGTTTATATTAATATTAGAGGGTGCTTAATGTAATTATGTCTTCTATATAATAGGTAGTCCTCATTTGTAATAAATCGAATAATCAATAAGAATCAATTGCAATCTTCTATTTTGGTATCCAGAGCCAAAGGAAGAGAAACCCTAATAGGGTCTATCTCCGCCTCCCTCTGCCGCCTGCAAAAAAAAAATCCGGCAGCCTCCTTCCTCCCCTCCGATCACTCTCATGGCATCACTCACTCCCTTCTCCACACAAGATAAAACCTCCCACAATACCCATAAATTTGCCTTTACCCTAAAATCTAAAAACTATGGTTTTTGGAAAACCATGATACAACCGTTTCTTATCACCAACGGATTATTCGGTTATATTGATGGATCCATACCATGCCCCGCTCCCAATATCACCACCCCCGCCACCGGAACCGGCGACACCGTCGTTCCTGCCTCCACCAAACCGAATCCAGACCATCCTGTTTGGATTGCGAATGATGCCCACATTCGCATGCTACTCATATCCAC
Organism: Deinandra increscens subsp. villosa; assembly: GCA_039602395.1. Lineage (NCBI taxonomy): Eukaryota > Viridiplantae > Streptophyta > Magnoliopsida > Asterales > Asteraceae > Deinandra > Deinandra increscens. Next base: position 12,438 of record JBCNJP010010543.1, read on the forward strand.
CATCTCTGAAGAAGCTTTCCACCACGTTAAGGGTTACACCTCACGTGATATTTCGAACAACCTTAAACGAGCCTTTGCCCCACACACCCAATCTCGTGAATATAACATCAAGACCAAACTTTTGCGTCTTGAAATGAAGAGTGATGAAACCCCAACCGCTTACTTGGCCCGGGCGAATGAATAAGCCACCGATCTCTAAAATATCGGGAAACCACTTGCCGATGATTGTTGTTATATCGGGTCTTCGAGAAGAATATAATGGTCTCAAGTCCAATCTTCTTGGTCGCCAAGTCCCAATCACGTTTGATGAACTCCCGGCTATTCTTGCGGATCATGACTACATGGTAAATAAGCAAACCAACCCATCTCAGGCCTTCACCGCAACACCCGCACCATCCGTCCCAACCTCCTTGCTACCCGGCTTACTTCCCACCCCTCAAACCAACCCACTGCATAATCTTCAACAGCTTGCGTCTCAGCATGGGTACACCCTTGCTCCTGCCGTCCCAGCCCAGGCCCATGCTCACTTTACTAATCGAAACAGCAGGCCCAACACCACCAACTCCTTTCGTGGCCGACACAGACAGGAACCACAACGTTCATCAGGCAGGGGACGAGGCAGCTTCGGGTGGGCGACTACAACTAATCAAGTTCATGGGACATGCCATCTCTGCGGTATTCGCCATCTTCCAGCCGAATGTCCAAACCGGGATCCGAACACTCTTCGGCGACAACCTACCGCTAACTTTGCTGATAGTAGGTCCACTGCATCAACAACCTGGTTTCCGGATACGGGCGCAAACCATCATGTTACCCCGGACTTGGCAAGCATAGGCTCCTCCGAACCATATCTTGGTGATGATGAACTCCGCGTTGGTAATGGTAATGGTCTCCCAATCTTACACATCGGTTCTACTCATATTCACTCTTCTCTCAAAAATTTCAAACTTTCTAATATCTTACATGTTCCTAATATTAAACAAAACCTTCTCTCTGTTCAAAAATTATGTGTTGATAATGATGTATTCTTTGAATTTCACCCCTATTTTTTTTCTGTGAAGGATATTTCGACCCGCGCTACACTTCTTACGGGTCCAAGTAAGGATGGACTATACTCCCTTGCTCTTCCCAAGCTCCAGTCTGTCTCTAAACAAGTCTTCTCTGCCACTCGTGCTCCCGCAACGGTTTGGCATCAATGATTAGGGCATCCTACTCGTCAAACTCTTCAAACTATGGTTTCTAAATTTTTGCTTCCTGTTTCATCTAAACTTTGTGATTCAATTTGTGTAGCGTGCCAACTGGGAAAATCATCCAAACTCTCTTTATATAATAATCCCATTCGTAGGGATAATGTTTTAGACCTTATTTTTTGTGATATTTGGGATCCGGCACCCACTATTTCATTTGATGGTTTTAAATATTTCTTGCTATGTGTTGATCACCACACCAAATATATGTGGCTTTTTCCATTGAAACAAAAATCGGATGTCGCATTCATTTTTCAACAATTTGCCAAACTCGTTGAACCACAATTCCAAAGAAAAGTAAAACAAGTTCAATCAGATTGGGGTGGGGAATTTCGGTCTCTAACGACCTTCTTTAACACTAATGGTATTCTTCATCGTCGATCATGTCCTCACACGAGTGAGCAAAATGGGACGGTCGAAAGACGACATCGACACGTTGTCGAGACCGGTTTATCTCTCCTTGCCCACTCGTCAGCACCACAAAAATTTTGGCATTTTGCGTTTGAAACAGCCGTTTATCTAATAAATAGAATGCCATCCCGGACAATCAACAATAAATCACCCTACCATTGCCTCTTCAACACCGACCCGGATTACACATTCCTTCGGGTCTTTGGATGCCAATGCTTTCCTTATCTTCGACCATATAATCCACATAAAATGGATTTTCGGTCTACTCCGTGCATCTTTCTCGGGTACAGTCCCATGCATCATGGCTACCGGTGTTTAGACCCGACTACTGATCGAATTTACATCGCTAGACACGTTCGATTTAATGAAGAAATCTTTCCTTTTGCAAAATCCCCAAACATCACCTTGCAACCTCAAGAACTCTCATCACCTTACACTTCTACCATCCCTCATCCACCACCTAACCTCGACACCAGTAGCTCACCACCTACACCATAAGCCAACTCTCAACAACCTACCAATTCTTCACCTACTATTCAATCTGACCATCACACAGACTCCCTCACCACTTTCGAACCTGCCACCCCTTCGTCCAACTCATCCACTTCTCCCACTCAATCACCAAGCTCCTCCACATCTTCAAATTTCGCGCCATCGTCCAATTCCTCCGAAATACCGACTCCACCACCCCTTCCGCCACCCTATCGCTCTCGGCCACAGCATCTTCGCCAACAACCAAAACGAAAAATCCCGTTTGATCCCTCGGCTAACCTTGCTACCTCATCTCCTCCCACTTCCGAGCCTTCCTCATTCACCATTGCCAACAACTATCCGGAGTGGCGTCAAGCCATGTCGGAGGAATACTCTGCCTTAGTTCAAAACGGTACATGGTTGCTTGTTCCACCCGTAAAAGGTACTAACGTTGTTGATTGTAAGTGGATTTACAAGATAAAAAGAGATAAAACAGGAGCTCCGGATCGTTACAAAGCCCGTCTTGTGGCAAAGGGGTTCACTCAAGAACACGGTATTGACTACCATGAAACATTCAGTCCGGTCGTGAAATCGACCACAATTCGACTCGTTCTCTCTCTTGCCATGACAAACAAATGGACGATGCGACAACTTGATTTTAAGAATGCCTTTCTTCATGGAGATTTGCAAGAAACGATATATCTTAAACAACCACAAGGCTTTGTCAATAGTGAACATCCAGACTATGTGTGCAAACTTCAAAAATCCTTATACGGGCTCAAGCAAGCTCCTAGGGCGTGGTTTGAGAAGCTATCCACGGCGCTGCACACCTTGGGCTTCAAAGGTTCTAAAACCGATCCATCATTATTTATCTATAATTACAAGGGCACTGTTATCTATTTTTTGGTGTACGTTGATGATATAATCATCGCCGGTAACAACACCAAAGCCATTAATGCCGTGGTCTCTCATCTTAGCAATCAACTTGCTCTCAAAGACCTTGGGACACTTGACTATTTTCTGGGGTTAGAAATTGTGAAAGACGGGGACGACATTATCTTATCTCAACAAAAATACATACATGATGTTGTCGAACGGGCCGGCCTCTCACAAGCGAAACCCGTTCCCACGCCTATGGTGACTTCCCCCTCTCTTGCTCTCAATGACAGCAAGTTGTTCCATGATCCCATGTAGTATAGGAAGATGGTTGGTGCCCTTCAATACCTCACCTTGTCAAGACCCGACATCAGTTTTGCCGTCAACCGTGTTTGTCAGTTCATGCATGCGCCAACAGACAACCATTGAATTGCGGTTAAAAGGATCCTACGATATCTACTTGGCACATCCAACTATGGGCTTCGGTTTAATCATCGTTCCAGCTCCACGTTACATGCCTTCTCTGATACCCATTGGACCGATATTGAAGCCTTTTCCGATGCGGATTGGGCCGGGTGCCCTATTGATCGTCGCTCGACGGGGGGATTTGCTATATATTTGGGAACTAATCTCATATCTTGGTGTGCCCGTAAGCAACGAACCGTTTCTCGCTCCTCCACCGAATCCGAGTATAAAGCAATGGCAGACACCGTGGCGGAACTCACATGGCTTCAATCTCTAATGCATGAACTTGGAATTAAAAGTCAAAATGCTCCTATTCTGTGGTGTGATAATCTTGGCGCTACCTACCTATCCGCTAATCCGGTTTTTCATGCTCGCACTAAGCATATTGAAGTTGATTTCCACTTTGTTAGAGAAAAGGTTGCTCGACGTCAATTGAATGTGCAATTCATCTCAACACATGATCAAGTAGCGGACATATTCACCAAACCTCTTGCCACTGATCGATTCGTCTTTTTAAGATCCAAGCTAAAGGTTGTGACATGTCCTTAGCTTGCGGGGGGATATTAGACAATATGTTTATATTAATATTAGAGGGTGCTTAATGTAATTATGTCTTCTATATAATAGGTAGTCCTCATTTGTAATAAATCGAATAATCAATAAGAATCAATTGCAATCTTCTATTTCCGATGAATAAAAATTAAAGCAGAAACCAATAAAAAGTACAAAATTCACATACTCCTTTATGAGAGACATACATTTGAATTTTTTTTCTTCACATTTCTAAAATTCTTGCACAGGAACTTAAACAACCAGCCATTGTTGCCACACTAGCTGTAAGTCGAACCCTTAATTTACTGGTCCTTATATTGTGTCATTCACACAATACATTTCTCAAGTTTCTAGATTTCAAAATTTGAGAAACTCCAAAGATAGTCACTGTCAATGCTTTGAATCAGATCTTTACATGTATAAATATATATTCATATTTTAGTTGGAATACAGCTGCCATGTACTTTGGGTGTCAAATTATAGGATGTAGATCTCCTAGAATTTCTTCAACATGTTTGAAATGTATTATTCTTATTATTTCAAGACATGCTTTGAAATATTGGTCAATTCTTCTCATTGTGCAATAAATAAATTTTTCAACTTCTAATCTATTTACCAGCTTGTTGATACTGATGGATCTTCAGTAATACCACCAGTTAATTAAAATCATATTGCTAGCCTAAAAAAATATCTGAAGTGCGTTTCCTAATTTCATAGCAATATAAGAAGTAAGAATACACAAAATGAGAATCAAGAAAGCAAAATTCAGATCGTCGTAGATAAACTGATCCTGTAGAAATTACTAATAGTGACAGGGATATAACCGTCAGAGAGAATCAAACAAACGTAAGTGCAGGCAAGCTCTCCGATCACCATTTTTCTCTGAGATACAAGAACAAATTGTGAAATCAACACGATACGTATCGTAAAAGTTTGCGAAATTGACTATAAAATAGAAGTCAAATGAAAATGTACCTGAATGAAAGAAGATCAAGCTTTGCTAGCGCTGTGATGAACCCTAAGAGGACGAACGAACTCTGCCGCTAGTTGTGTTAATGAAGAAAGAAACCCTAAATGCTTAAGATTAAATCAGATTAAATACATGAAATTCTTATAAAACATGTCGAATGAAATTCGTTTCTCATTTCAGTTCGTTTCTGATTTTGGAGTCGCCCCAAATCTAGGGCAAATAGACGGTGCGATTTGAGGAGACCCAGTCGAAGAGGTCGATTAGGGCAAATAGAGGATGAGCGCAGGGAGATTAATTAGGGCTAAATGTCGTTTCTGGTTAAAGATGTCGATTAGGGCAAAGATGAGTGAGGGAAGGAGATGAAGCGCGGCGACCAGTAGAGACGGGAGATGAGCGAGAGAAGGAGATGGAGCAATATTTGGGGGAAAAATGAGAGAAATCACTACGTCAAAAAGTGGCTTTGGCCACGGTTTTTTTGATAACGCATAGCCACTGTTATGAAAAAAGCGTGGCCAAAGGTAAGAAATTCTCGTTTTAGCCACACATATTTTGTACCCGTGGTCAAATATATAGCCTTTGGACCCTTTTAGCCACGTATTTTTTTGTTTATGTGACAACAACAATCAGGTGCAGTGGCTTTAGCCACTGTTTTACAAAAACATGTGGCACTTATTTGTCACACTTAAAAAAGAGTGGCGAAATGCACCAAACGGCCACGGAATTTTTATGATTTTTTATTCGTGTGACCAAAAAGGAATGTATGGCCACGCTTAAATAATGTTGTGTGACGGAAGAGTAGATTTTATTACTTAGTAAATTAAAAGAAAACAAAACTATTTATGCGTGGCTAAATGTGAGCAATGGCCACGCTTTTTACTTAGTTATGTGGCTAAAAGCTAGTACATATGGCCACTGTTATTAGGTTGTGTGACTAAATATTAGATGACTAATGGTCACGGTAGGTTGTGAGTGACAAAAATCTATTACCTATGGCCACATATATTAACCGTGACTAAATGGTAGGTTGTGAGTGACAAAAATGTATTTTATGGTCACGGTAAAATATTAAATGCGTGGCGAAAAATAGAAGATTTGTTTCCCTCTAAAACAACGCGCTTTTTTCAATTGTACCATTAATTCGAGCGGGTTAAAATCTGCTACCCTATATATCATCATCATTGTTATTTTCCTTTTTACCGCCATCCCTTTCTTGATCTCAAATTCTCTACACCAATTCTCTCAAATTCTCTACATCAATTCGTTTACACCAATTCTTGTATCAAATGGCCGATAATCAACGCTCCCTTAATTACTGGTATGTGAAGCATAACCGTATTTTTTTGGTTTACAGTAACAGGAGAAGAAGATCCTTCAAGTCCCACAAATCTGTGATTAAACACAACGATGAGAACATCCTGAAGCAACTATATGCGCAGAAGATTCCTGATTGTTTTGCCTACCATGTTGAGACAGCGAAATTATTTTGTGTCCTTGATACAAAATTCAATGAACCCGAAGAAGAAGATGAAGAAGAAGATGAAGAAGATGAAGATGAAGAAGATGATGAAGAAGATCATGAAGCAGATGAAGCAGATGAAGAAGATGAAGAAGAAGAAGAAGAAGATGATGATGATGATGATCATGATGATGACGATGCAAGTTCATCAGGATCATACATATCCGAAGATTGCAGTGATCCGGATTATTAATTAATGGATGTTTATGTTTAATTATGAACAAATTAAGAACAATAGTTTATATGTTTATTTAGTTATGATATTAGTAGTTATAATATATATATATATGATGGTTATAATATATGTTTATCATGTTTGATTATCTTGTGATATGGCCACTCATATTAAAACATTGGCTGCGTGACAAATTATGACAAATGGTCACGGTATATTAATTTTAGGTGGCTAAAAGAATACCAACAGTCGACACGGCGCTTGTAATCATGATTATTTCATTTACTTTTTCATTTACTTTATCTTTCAAATCTCCATCTACCACGCCCCTCGAGTATCGATATATACTATCTCTGTATCAGTTTTCATCATCATCTCCACCATGACCCTTTTCTCCCAGTCTTTCTCTCTCTGTTTTTCGTCCATCATCGACGGCAAAAAATGTGGAATTGGCATCATCCGTATGTGGAAAACGGTAAGTTATCATCTTCACCACTGAAATTCGATTGAAATTTTCGTCTCAGATTTGGTAATTTTATCTTGTGCAGGGAAAGATTGCACTCTGTATCTCCTGCGAGCAGATTTTAAGTTATTGTGGAAACCATGGAGACGAGGAGTCTCTAATGGTTCATACAAATGCTTTACTGCGAGCAGATTTTAAGTTATTGTGTAATTTTATAACAGTCAGCAGTAAGGGCACATGTTGAGGTTTGCAGGACTTGTATTTTTCAGGTGCTTCTCTCCCTTTTGGCCCCATGAACCCGATTTCTCTTCGCCACTTCTTCACCATTTTCAGTTGATCAGAAGCAAGTGCATGTGAGAAAGCAAAGAGGGACTTGTTCTCTCTTTTCACTTGATCAGAAGCAAGTGCATGTGAGAAAGCAAAAGAGGGATTTTTCTTCAGCCGCTTCTTCTCCATTTTAAGTTAGTAGTTTTTCAGTTGTAATTTTATAGATCAATGTATTAATGGAATCATAACCTTTGGATTATGTATGTAATTGTGTTTGTTAAAGCAGCAGTTGATTTTGTTTGTTTATTTTTGACTTTTATTGACTCTGGTTTGGTCAAAGAGAGGAGACCTGCAGGCACAATCAAAAAAAGGAAACACTTGACTCAAAATTAAGATCCATAATTATATATATTCCAGAATACATAAAGAAAAAAAAACAAATATTGTTGATACTGTAGTTTGCTAAGATTCAAAAACATTACAATGATGATCAATTAACCGTTGTTTTTTCGTAATATCATTCCAGTACAGTCAGCTCTATGGTAAACATTGTGACGTGCATCTACGGATGGCAATACATTATCGTTGTGAGGAAAAACTACCGTACTAAATTCTTCATTGGCATCGTCTTCATAATAATCTCTGTAATTTCTGGGAGGTGTCATAAAGACAATATGCAGTTTTTTATCCAGCTGGTCTTTGACGTAAAACAACTGTTGTGCTTGTGACGCGAAAATGAACGGGTCCTCCTTGTGACCTAGTCTTTTAAGGTTGACCAAAGTGTAACCAAGACTATCTTTTTTGACCCCCTGTGTATTCTCAACCCAGTCGCACATAAATAGAGGGATGGTTTTAATATGGTAATCTAGTAGCCATATCTCTTTTAAAACCCCATAGTAAGGTTTTTTTCCATAGGTTAAGACCTCGTTAGAGATGTGCATGTCATTTACCTCTACACCAACCCCGCTGTTCTGGTAAACCCTACCGTCTCGAGATTTTGTACGAAATGAATAGCCATTGATGTCATATACTTCATATTTCCTCACGCTTCTGTGCGGACCATGTGAAATCCACCTAACGGTCTCTGATATAGTTTCTGGGGACTCCGCCATCTCCTTTTCAACCTGAAATTCATAGTAGGTTCATCAGGAGAGTTCATTAGGAATAGGAAGATTATAGCTCTTCCAAAAATAAAATAAAGTTGTTCCGGACAACTCAGGTCAGTTGTTCCGGAAAGTTACAGTTCATCCGGAATTAAAACTATAAGAAAAATAGTTTCAGTTCACCAGGAAGGTTATAGTTCATCCGGATAGAAAATAGAGTTATTCCGGACAACTCAGGTCAGTTGTTCCGGAAAGTTACAGTTCATCCGGAATTAAAACTATAAGAAAAATAGTTTCAGTTCACCAGGAAGGTTATAGTTCATCCGGATAGAAAATAGAGTTATCCCGGACAACTCAGGTCAATTGTTCCGGAAAGTTACAGAGCCACCAAGTCCATCAAGATACCAGATGGCTACTTTTCTGGTAGAAGAGATACGCGTCTCCGATGCCAGACTTCAAATGTTGGTTCAACAGAGGCAAGAAGCAATGAGTAGGCATTTGGAGTTGATGGAGGAGATGGAATCTAGGTTCCCGTGAACCTCAACCCGCAACTGCTTTGTTTTTTTTTTTAGGAATGAACATGTAAATTAGGAAACAATTTTGTGTATGGAATTGGAATCAGTAGTATGAAATCCACTTATTGTTATATACTTGTTTATCTATTTTTGTTTATTAAATCAATCTGTTAAACAAAAACCCTAATCCTCGAAAACAGAGACGATCAACAATTGCA
>JBCNJP010010544.1:0-21685 GCA_039602395.1 Deinandra increscens subsp. villosa
GAATAGTCACAAAAGTTGCAACTTATGGCGAGTACCAACTCTTCTATTTTCTATATAAGACATAACCAACAACCATTTCTTTGTCATATATCGAGTGTGAGTCGATTTTCTAAATGAAATAAAAGTAGAAGAAAGTAAAAAGAAATTAAAACATATTTGTGTTTTGAAGTTTGTTTAACAGAAAAAAGTGGAATGAATTATTTTTACAATCTTCCCTTTTAACCTTGATTTTAAAGTGTACGGAAGTGTAAGGAAAACAAATTGTAAAAGTGTTCTTGTTTTCTTACTTTATATAAAATATTTGTTTCCCCCCTCTAAACTCTGAAAATACGAAATAATAAATAATAAATAATTGCTGAATAACAACGGCCATTAGCAATCTTAATTATATATAAACATAAGAAGATATGAACATGAACATGAGAGAAAGAGATTGTATAGAATATGGGAGAACTCATTTCATTCATACTATTGATCATATACAAATGCCACTATTTGTAGGGCTATGGTATTAATACATCATAATGATAAATGATAATGAAATAGGGGTTATGAGATATGGATAGTCACTTAATAAATATTCATAATACTCCCCCTTGACTATCCATAGAATGTAATAAAAAATAATATATTATTATTTCAATACGCTTTGGGGATGCTGCCTCATTAAAAACCTTGCTAGGAAAACCCAGTGGGACAAAACCATAGCTAAGGGAAAAAGAGTGCAGCGCGTATTGTCTCCCCCTCATTTTGACATGTATGATTTATGTGAGTAGCATCGATCTTCTTGTCTCTTGAGATGCGGTTCCTTAAGTTGTGTGCTCGGTACTTTTATAGTGGTTGATTTGCTTCTTAATCCTTTGATGTACAACTCCTTAAGCGACCAATGTTATATGATCTTCATGTAAAACTCTCAAACTTGAGCAATATGTTTTTAAAGACAATCCAATAGCTGATTGGAGTAGGAAGCGACATTTCTAACGGTAGAGGACACAATTTCTTAACTCTGGTTATCGTTCTTCTTAATAGAGTTCCACCACATGTTCACTGCCTCATGCGTAATAGATAAATACCACAAGATCCAAAATGGTGTTGCATAACATTACCTGCATCTAAATGCCTAACAAAACTTGTTTCGATAGGTTAGTAAAATATAAACATATACCTTTATACCTGCAAAATATATTTAACACGTTCCAACATTTCATCATTGGACAAAAGCAATATCATGCAAATAAATTTAAATAAATGATATGGTAATGCAACAAATGTACAAAGTTGTAGTATTTTCACATCCATATTCTTATATGGGTTTCTTTTTAATATTTTTTTGTTGAAATTTTTAATGATTAATGGGTTTGGTGGCAATTATGTAGTTGATAAGAAGATAGAGAAAGAAGGCTATGTGAGTTTCTTTGGGGAACAAATATCAATGGTATGTTTCACTTTCTATTGATAAATTTTTAAATATAATATATTAGTTTTAGTGAATTTTGTAAATTGTGATAATATTACGAAATAATATTTTAAAAAATGTGAATTATTAATAAAGTTAGAAAACTCAATTAATAAACTTAAATTTATACTTAAATTTAAAGTTGAATTTTAAAATATAAATAAGTAACTAACTTATTTGCTAAATTTATACAATTTAAAGTTGACTATCTGCATTAATAATTTTTTTTTAATTTGAAACGTCAATTAGTAAATCGAATTTATAGTTGAATTTTGAAAATATGGTTTACTAACTAAATTAGTTGCTAAAATTATGGAAATTAACATTTAATATTGAAATCCATTAATCAAAATTTTAACTTTTCAAATTAAGTTTATTAATTTTAGCAAGTCTGAAAATATATATTTTTGTTTATATAATATGAATTTTTAAATTTATTCTGTTACAAATTAATTCAAATATTAATATTTAACTTCCATTTTAGCAACTTTTAATATCAATTGAGTTTCAAATTTATTAATTTCCATAGTAAAAAATTTAACTTTTCAACTTAGTTTATTAGTTTTAGCAAGTTTTAAAATATATATTTTTGTTTATATTTAATTGGCATTTATTATTTTAATTTTTAAATTAACATGTTACTAATTAATTCGAATGTTAATACTTAATTTTCATAATTTTAGTAACTTTTAATTACAATTGAATTTCTAATTTATTAATTTCCATATATGATTTTCAAATTTACTTTACTAATTTTTGAACCACATTTGATTGCAAATCGAGATTCAATCCTTCAAGGTTCAAGGGATTCAGCTTTTGTTTCTAACCCATGTTTTCTATTTTGAACGATTCTGAAAGTTCAGATATAGGAGATTGACGATTCAAGGTTTTATTTTTTTTTTTGCTTTAGATTGAAATTAGTCTTTTGAAATAGTAAATAAGAGATCTGTAAGTTTGAAACCCATGACTATATATGGAAGTCAAGAAGTTATACAAAGGATATAAAAGCTTAAAACTCAATTATATTGTGTTTAAAAAAAATAAACATAAAGAACAGAAGTATGTAGTGTTTTCTTTCAACTCCAACTTTTCGATATAGGAAACTCACAAAACTGAGCACTACATGCTATCAAATTACATTACAGTTTCTTTAATCTTCAAGCAATTCACAAAAGAGAATTAGGTTTCCAAATATTTTGGGTGTTTTTCAATGGCGGTTCATCATTTCTGTTTTAATGGGTGCAACCCATTCTTTCTATAGGAGATGACTAAATAAACAAAGAGGACAATGAAGAATTCCGTTAATGTCTCAAGCCAAAATTGCAGGTAACCATCTTTGATTTTGGATAACTGATTTTGGTTTTCTCAGAAATGTTGTCTTTTCTTTTCTTTCAATTTGAATCACTAAATAGTTTTAATTGAATGTTTCTTCTCTGTGTAAGATTCAGAAACATCAACTTTGTTGATTTGACTGTCTTCTTATGCAACAACCATTTACAGGAGTTTGACTGTTTGTCGTGTGTTTAATTGAATATTTAAGGACAGAATATACGCATAAGAGATTATTGAGAAGTAGTGAATATTAAAAAGCTGAAGACAACCAACAGTTGTGTGCCACGTGCTGTTGAGAACAAGAAGCGTAATGTCTTCTCAAATTTGTAATTGTTATTGAATTTTTGTTATTATTATTGAATATTGTTTTACCGATAATAATTTTTGTATAGTATATATATCTATATATATTTTTTTATGTTTTAGGCCCGGGTATTTACCCGGGTAAGTGGCTAGTTCAAACTAAACTTCTCACAATAAACTCTCCCAATATATACATATTAAATGCTTTATTTTAGGAGATGTGACTTTTCTTTAATTTTTACGAAAAGTATGTTATGTATTTTGGAAATGTAATTTTCTTTACTTTCTATTTTTATTTTTTATTTTTTTTTCAAATCGTAATTTTTCTTTTATTTAAAAAATGTATGTTTTATTTGCGTTGTAGTTTTTTTATTTTGTTTTATTTTAAAATTAATTTGAGTGAATAGAATAATATTAAAAAAGAAAGTGTGGGGAATGTATAAAACTTAAAAAGTACAGGGAGTGTGTGGCGATGATGTGGCGTGAAGTTGGCAGGAAAAAAACACGGGGTGGAAAAAGTGTGCGGAGAGTATTGGGGATACCCTAAAAAAAGAAAGAGTAAATTACACCAGAGGTCCCTGAGGTCTGTCAAAATAACGAAAGAGCTCCCTGAGGTTTGTTAAAATAACGAAAGGGTCCCTGAGGTTTGTAAAATAACAAAGAGGTCCCTAGATTATTTAAATTACAGAAAAGGTTCCACACATTTACTATATGATAACAAAGTACCTCTCCCCCCCCCCCCTCCCTCCCGGTTAGTTTGTGGGTCAAACCATCTCACTAAACGAGCCAACTCATTTCACTAATCGGGTTAAGCAGGTCATCTGAACATGACCAAAATTCTTAAACAGATTAAATATGTCAATTAGAAACCCAAAACCTATTTGTTCAGTTCACATGTCCGTTTTTTTACCCATACTTGAGATAGAATCGTGAAAAGCTCAAAATGAGCCAAGTATTAACAAGCCCGAGGAGAACTAAAGCTTTGAAACATGACTCGTTTAATTAACAAGCTCGAGTTCAAGCTTTACATATAAAGATCGAGTCGGCTCGTAGGCCTTTTTTATTTAGTTTACCAAATATAATTTAAAATTTTATTTATCATCGTCATCATATATAATATAATAAAGTTATAATTTTTTTAAGTAAATAACATGTATTGTTTCTATTTAAAAATTATAATTTATAAATAGAGTAAATTACACCAAAGGTCCCTACGCTTTGTTGAAATAACGAAAGAGATCCCTTAGGGTTGGGATTTGAAAATTATTAAGGAAGAATTACCAAATTGTCATCATGTGATTCTTACATGAGTCAACTTAACCATACATACTATGGGAGGACCTACTTTGTTATTCTATAGTAAACGTGTGTGACCTTTTATGTAATTTAAATAATCTAAAGAGCTCTTTCGTTATTTCGATAAACCTCAGGAACCTCTATTGTAATTTACTAAATATATATATATATATATATATATATATATATATATATATATATATACTAGGATAGAACCCGTATGTTATACGGGTTGAATCAATAAAAATATATATATAATTATTAATTCATAGAAAGTTAGGTGAGTACAAAGTTTTATTAAAGTTATAAGGAAAATTGGATTTTATTAATCCCAATTTTTTGGTATTGACCACTAATAATCCCACATTTGAATATCCTTCCCAACAGTCCCAACTTTTCACCTATTTTTTCTTAATGGACCCTTCCGTTAGTTTTATTAACACCGTTAGGTGACTGATGACATGGCACATGACATGGAATTTTTTTTTTAATTCTTTTAATCCTTTATCCACGTGGCATTAAAAAATCAATTCTCTAAATAATCCCAAAAAAAGAATCGTGAACCAGTTCATCCATCGCATATCTTTAACCTAAATCCCTAAATTCCAGTTCATCGCAAATCTTTAACCCAAATCACAAACCGTAATCGAATTCCAGTTCATATACGATGTCGGATTTCATCTCTGTAAACGTTCGCTTTGGAGGACTTGTTCCCCCAAATCCCTAATTCCCAGAATCGGTGTTCAAGGATTTCTTCCCCAAATCCCTAATTCCCAAATCTCTAAATCGATCTATCTACTAAATCCGTAAACCAGAATCCCAACCAAATCCCGAAATCGAACAGTGAAATGAGTTCTTCTTCTTCTTCTTCCACCTCTGGTTCACGCAAAAGACCTAAAATTTTTAAAGTTGGAATCGATGGCAATGTGTATTGCAACCATGATATTGTCGCTGTGAAAAGGATCGCTGGGTCAGAATGCAATTTTTTTATGGTTGTATAATCCGTAATACAGAGGTCAGAATGCAATTTTTTTATGTGGAAACAAGTTGTAGATGTTGTACTTGGAAAAGAAGATGTTGGATTGAAATACAATGCATTGGAGATGAAGGTTGCAAACCTAGAAGTGGAGAAGACGATGCTATTGGAAGAAAATAAGAAGTTGAAAATGCTTGCAATGACGAATGTCATCTCTATAAAACACTATGTCATTGCAATTATGATTGTTGTAATTGGAGTTTATATACTCTCATTGTTGTTTTGATGGTTTGTAATGTAAGGAAGCTTTTGTAATGGAATGATGCATTGTAATGTATGGATCCTTTTTGGTTTCTTGAATTAGCCACTGTTGTAATTAGCCACTGTTGGTGCATTGTTTTGTAATGGAATGATGGTTGCTTGTTGGACAAAAAAGTCAACTGTAAATGACCTTTAAATTGGTGCATTGTAATGTAATGGATTTAACCATTTAGCCACTGCTTGAATGGCGAGTTGGACAATAGAATGTGTAATGTACTTTAAAATGCATTGCTTAAATGAGACCAAAGACCTAAAAAATGCATGGCACATTTAGCCACTGTCCATGTTTTAACCATTTAGCCACTGCTCTTATTTTGTCCATTTAGCCACTGTTTTCATTGTACCATTTAGCCACTGTTTTCATTCAAGCTCAAGCTATAATATAAGATTGCAGCAATCAAAAAAAGTCAACATTAGTAGAGTTAAATAACTAATTTTAACAGTCAACAAAACAGAGATAAACAGACTTGATCAATCCACAAAATAGACTTAAACATACTTGAACAATCCACAAAATAGACTTAAACAACCACCAAAATAGACTTAAACAGGTGTGGCATTTTCTCCTCCTGCAGTTGACTTTTTGGGCCTTCCCCTTGTCTTTTTTGGTTGACTACAGTCTTGAGGTGCTGCAGTTTTCTTTGGCCTTCCCCTGGGTTTTTTTGGTTGGATTGTTTCATCAACTTTTTTACCCTTTTCTGGACATTTTCTCTTGTTGTGCCCTTTCCCTTTACATGTACTACAAGTTGTTGAACCACCATGTTTAGTCAACTTCCCTGGTCTTTTGGGGTCTTCATGAGGATCCTTCCGTCTGTTCTTCTTGGGTCTTCCAGGCCGAGCTTTTATTGGTGGAGGTTCCAAAGGAAATACAACTTGAGGTGGAAGAAGAAGAAAGAACTCATTTCACTATTCGATTTCGGGATTTGGTTGGGATATCTGGTTTACGGATTTGGTAGAGAGATCGATTTAGAGATTCGGGAATTAGGGATTTGGGGAAGAAATCCTTGAACACCGATTTGGGAATTAGGGATTTGGGGAAGAATATCCTCCAAAGTGAACGTTTACAGAGATGAAATCCGACATCGCATATGAACTGGAATTCGATTACGGTTTGTGATTTGGGTTAAAGATTTGCGATGAACTGGAATTTAGGGATTTAGGTTAAAGATATGCGATGGATGAACTGGTTCACGATTCTTTTTTGGGATTATTTAGAGAATTGATTTTTTAATGCCACGTGGATAAAGGATTAAAAAAATTAAAAAAAAATTTCCATGTCATGTGCCATGTCATCAGTCACCTAACAGTGTTAATAAAACTAACGGAGAGGTCCATTAAGAAAAAATAGGTGAAAAGTTGGGACTGTTGGGAAGGATATTCAAATGTGGGATTATTAGTGGCCAATACCCAAAAGTTGGGATTAATAAAATACAATTTTCCAAGTTATAATGAACACATTTTGATTGTTAAGTATAAAATCTAAATTATAATCTAATATTAAAATGTTATTTCAATTAAAAAAATGTTATCTTCGTATACATTAGAAAACTTACAATTCTTTTAGTCATGATGTTTAAAATTTTCATATTGGAAGAACATGAATCATTTGATATGGTAGAAAAACTACTTAATATTGGATATTATGAACATGATTGTTGTCTATGAATTTCTCTATAAATAGTATCATCCACAATGTTGATTGAATTTGTAAAATAATATTAGATATTATTTATTAATTAAAATATTAAATATGATTTGCTCAATTATATTTGAAAACACATTAAATAAATGTGATGTTTTTTTAAATATTTATAAAAATGAAAATAATAATCGTTTAAAAAATAATTTTAAATAAAAGTACGATTTCAATTAATATATGATTATCATAATTCCATAAATATAAATAAATTAAAATATATCATGATTATAAAATAAGATATAATTTCCAATCAAATATAATTTATTAGGGAGTAAATTTAGGAGGGAAAACTTTTGTGAGAATGAATCTAGTGTTGACATGTGTCAACAATTGTAATTGTTTATTAGAGTAGAAAGATTAGAGTAGGAAGATATATATATATATATATATATATATATATATATATATATATCAGTGAAAAGTTCATTGTAGACACCCTCATAAGTGTAGACATGTAGACACCCCTTTTCACCATTAGATCTTTTGATCTAGTGGTTGTGATAATTTCATTTTTTCCTTTTTTTCCTTTTTCTAATTGTTCAGAGCATTTCACATGTGAAAAAACGCTATTTCACATGTGAAAGTGTCTACAATGAACCTCACCTATATATATATATATATATATATATATATATATATATATATATAGGGAAAAGTGAATATGGTGCTGTTAAGCATCTAAGCTTGGATGCGAAACCATCAAAACTACGTAGTTTTGAACCAATTTAATAGATCTAATTAATTTTTCTAATTCCCTAATTTCTCAGCCTACATATTAATCATCTATCTCCATTCTCCACGTTAGTAATGCCCTGAAACTAAATTTATGTTTGAGTTTTGACGAGAGAAAATAGATAAATATCAATCTTTGAAAGAGAATTAAAGATGTTCATGAGTTTGTTATGGAGTTTTGACGAGAATTCTTAAGATGAAAATCCTCTCCAAGATATAAATATACGTCTACAAAAAAGCTTTTAAAACAATATGTAATTGTAATTGCTAACGGAATCTCAAACCATAATGGGATCCAAATTATTATGATTTGCCTATGTCGTTAATAAATAGTTCTAAGACAAAAGACAACGGTTGATCGAGTATGCATATTTTTAATTATGATGAAGATATACCAGCAATCTTGCCAAATTAGAAAAATAAATAAGAAAATAAAAAATTAAATTGGTACAATTGTATAAAACTACGTAGTTTTGATGGTTTTGCATCTAAGCTTAGATGCTTAACAGCTTCATATATATAAAACTATATATATATATATATAGGGATGAGAACAATTAATAACTCATGTTAAAAGAGATAACCAAATAACCATATCTTAGTGGCTTGATGAAAAACCAGATGCTATTGATGAGTGACATGTGGCATTCTTCTTTTTTTCTTTTTCTTTTTAACAGAAAGGGTATAAGGGTATTTTACCCAAAAGAAAAAAGTACCCCCTCATTTTTAAAACACCTATAACTTTTTTATCCGAAGTCGGTTTTCTATAAAAATTATACCATTGAACTCGTCGCTTTTTTATCTTTAATTCGGATGTGGTCCCGACTTTTTTCGAACTTTTTTTTCAAACGTCCGTATTAACATCAATGCTACAGAAAAAAAGCACCGATGCTATCCAAAAAGGCATCAGTGCTACTTTTTGTAACATTACATGTCAATACGGACGTTTATAAAAAAGTGTCAAAAAAAGTCGGGACCACATCTGAATTAAAGATAAAAATGCGACGAGTTCAACGGTATTTTTTTTATAAAAAACCAACATTGGATAAAAAAGTTATAGCCGTTTCAAAATTGAGGGGGTACTTTTTTGGTTGGGTTAAATGACTATAGTACCCTCCCTGGAAAGAGATAGAAGGGGACACTTGTCATCTTTTTTGTGGCTCAAATGGGTTATTTGGTTATTGCTCTAAACAAGGGTTATTAATAGTTCCATACCCTATATATATATATATATATATATATAGAGTCGAGTTAGCCTACATCCAGCAAAAACGCTACATCCATTGCGGATTCATCTGGGGCGTCCATCAAGATCATCCAACAGCCAGGATCTATGGTGTTTCCGCCTATGGTGTTTTTTTCCCCCACCGAAAACACCATAGGCGGAAACACCATAGATCCTGGCTGTTGGATGATCTTGATGGACGCCCCAGATGAATCCGCAATGGATGTAGCGTTTTTGCTGGATGTATTTTACCCTAACTCTATCTATATATATATATATATATATATATATATATATATATATATATATATATATATATGTATGAGGAAGGATAAAATGAAAACCTCTCCGAGTTTGGAAAACCGTGAAAACCAAGCTAAAAAATTCGATTTTTGTTCCGATTTTTTATGGTGATTCTCTAAGTTAAAAAACACCCTTTTATGCAAAAAAATAAAAAAATAAACGCCTAGTCAAATTTTTTTTAAAAATTATTTTATAACCGAGGTTACATATGTAACAGTACCCTATTACATATGTAACCTCGGTTATAAAATATTTTTTTAAAAAAAATTTACTAGGCGTTTTTTTTTATTTTTTTGCATAAAGGGGTCTTTTTAACTTAGAGAATCACCATAAAAAAATCGGAACGAAAATCGATTTTTTTAGCCTGGCTTCAACTACGGCATCTCCAAACTCGGAGAGGTTTTCGATTATATCCCTACCCTATATATATATATATATATATATATATAACTAGATAACTAGATTGGTGAAAAGTTGGTAAAGCACTCACATGATCGTTTATCGTACGGTCATACCAAATCACCGCGTCAAACCGGTACGCTTTATGACTTTTCAACATTCGTCTAGATAATTTGTCATATTGCCAAATGGCCATCAAACTTTAGCATATGGCATGTTTTTCCCTATTATTTTTTATGAAACACAATTGTTAAAAAAGAAAGCTACACGTTATAGATTTGTAAATATATGCTATTTATGTTTCGAGGATGAGGATCAAAAAGATTTTAATATGTTTGAAGCTTATTAAAACCATGTAGAAAATACAATGGACGAAAAAACTTTCGTAATAATCAAATTTAACTTTCTGTAAATCAGTAAATATATTCTTGTATTTAACAAAAAATATTATAACCATTCAATACAACTTTAACTTTTAGGCTGTGTTTGGCGCATTAGCTGAAAAGCTCACTGCTGCGAGCTGATGAGCCAGCTGATAAGCTAGCTGCTAGCTGAAACTATCCATAGCTAGCTGATAAAAAATAACGTTTGGTAAAAACTAGCTGATAAGCTAGCTGAAAAATGTAAAATGACATAAAAGTACATGATATAAATAAATTAAAATTTAAAAACAAAATATTAGGGAAGGGTAAAACTGGAAATATTATAAAAGTTAGTTGAAAAGCTACTCCAAGTTTTTCAAAAGCTGCTTATAAGCTAGCTTTTTGACGTTACCAAACGGGCTTTTAAAACGCAAACACCTAACACAAGAACAGGCACAATCCGATAGCTGCTTTTAAAAGCCCGTTTGAAAAGCTAGCTTACAAGCTAGCTTTTGAAAAGCTAGTTGGAGTAGCTTTAACTAACTTTTATAATATTTCCAGTTTTACCCTTCCCTAATATTTTGTTTTTAAATTTTAATTTATTTATATACATGTACTTTTATGTCATTTTACATTTTTCAGCTAGCTTATCAGCTAGTTTTTACCAAACGTTATTTTTTATCAGCTAGCTTATAGTTTATCAGCTAGCAGCTAGCTTATCAGCTGGCTTATCAGCTAGCAGCTAGCTTTTCAGCTAATGCGCCAAACACAGCCTAAAAGTTAAAGTTGTATTGAATGGTTATAATATTTTTTGTTAAATACAAGAATATATTTACTGATTTACAGAAAGTTAAATTTGATTATTACGAAAGTTTTTTCGTCCATTGTATTTTCTACATGGTTTTAATAAGCTTCAAACATATTAAAATCTTTTTAACCCTCATCATCGAAATATAAATAGCATATATTTACAAATCTATAACGTGTAACTTTCTTTTTTAACAATTGTGTTTCATCAAAAATAATAGGGAAAAACATGCCATATGCTAAAGTTTGATGGCCATTTGGCATTATGACAAATTATCTAGACGAATGTTGAAAAGTCATAAAGCGTACAGGTTTGACGCGGTGATTTGGTATGACCGTACGATAAACGATCATGTGAGTGCTTTACCAACTTTTCACCAATCTAGTTATCTAGTTATATATATATATATATATATATATAGGGTAGGGTTATATAATCAAAAACCTCTCAGAACCGTGAGAAACCAAGGCAAAAAAATCGATTTTTGTTCCGATTTTTTTTATGATGATTCTGGAAGTTAAAAGCACCCTTTATGCAAAAAAATAAAAAAAACGCCTAGTAAATTTTTTTTAAAAAAATATTTTATAACCGAGGTTACATATGTAATAGGGTACTGTTACATATGTAACCTCGGTTATAAAATAATTTTTAAAAAAAATTTGACTAGGCGTTTATTTTTTTATTTTTTTGCATAAAGGGGGTTTTTTAACTTAGAGAATCACCATAAAAAATCGGAACAAAAATCGAATTTTTTAGCTTGGTTTTCACGGTTTTCCAAACTCGGAGAGGTTTTCATTTTATCCTTCCTCATATATATATATATATATATATATATATATATATATATATATATATATATATATATATATATAGAGTTAGGGTAAAATACATCCAGCAAAAACGCTACATCCATTGCGGATTCATCTGGGGCGTCCATCAAGATCATCCAACAGCCAGGATCTATGGTGTTTCCGCCTATGGTGTTTTCGGCGGAAAAAAACACCATAGGCGGAAACACCATAGATCCTGGCTGTTGGATGATCTTGATGGACGCCCCAGATGAATCCGCAATGGATGTAGCGTTTTTGCTGGATGTAGGCTAACTCGACTCTATATAATATATATATATATATATATAGGGTATGGAACTATTAATAACCCTTGTTTAGAGCAATAACCAAATAACCCATTTGAGCCACAAAAAAGATGACAAGTGTCCCCTTCTATCTCTTTCCAGGGAGGGTACTATAGTCATTTAACCCAACCAAAAAAGTACCCCCTCAATTTTGAAACGGCTATAACTTTTTTATCCAATGTTGGTTTTTTATAAAAAAAATACCGTTGAACTCGTCGCATTTTTATCTTTAATTCAGATGTGGTCCCGACTTTTTTTGACACTTTTTTATAAACGTCCGTATTGACATGTAATGTTACAAAAAGTAGCACTGATGCCTTTTTGGATAGCATCGGTGCTTTTTTTCTGTAGCATTGATGTTAATACGGACGTTTGAAAAAAAAGTTCGAAAAAAGTCGGGACCACATCCGAATTAAAGATAAAAAAGCGACGAGTTCAATGGTATAATTTTTATAGAAAACCGACTTCGGATAAAAAAGTTATAGGTGTTTTAAAAATGAAGGGGTACTTTTTTCTTTTGGGTAAAATACCCTTATACCCTTTCTGTTAAAAAGAAAAAGAAAAAAAGAAGAATGCCACATGTCACTCATCAATAGCATCTGGTTTTTCATCAAGCCACTAAGATATGGTTATTTGGTTATCTCTTTTAACATGAGTTATTAATTGTTCTCATCCCTATATATATATATATATAGTTTTATATATATGAAGCTGTTAAGCATCTAAGCTTAGATGCAAAACCATCAAAACTACGTAGTTTTATACAATTGTACCAATTTAATTTTTTATTTTCTTATTTATTTTTCTAATTTGGCAAGATTGCTGGTATATCTTCATCATAATTAAAAATATGCATACTCGATCAACCGTTGTCTTTTGTCTTAGAACTATTTATTAACGACATAGGCAAATCATAATAATTTGGATCCCATTATGGTTTGAGATTCCGTTAGCAATTACAATTACATATTGTTTTAAAAGCTTTTTTGTAGACGTATATTTATATCTTGGAGAGGATTTTCATCTTAAGAATTCTCGTCAAAACTCCATAACAAACTCATGAACATCTTTAATTCTCTTTCAAAGATTGATATTTATCTATTTTCTCTCGTCAAAACTCAAACATAAATTTAGTTTCAGGGCATTACTAACGTGGAGAATGGAGATAGATGATTAATATGTAGGCTGAGAAATTAGGGAATTAGAAAAATTAATTAGATCTATTAAATTGGTTCAAAACTACGTAGTTTTGATTGGTTTCGCATCTAAGCTTAGATGCTTAACAGCACCATATTCACTTTTCCCATATATATATATATATATATATATATATATATATATAGGGTGAGGTTCATTGTAGACACTTTCACATGTGAAATAGCGTCTTTTTCACATGTGAAATGCTCTGAACAATTAGAAAAAGGAAAAAAAGGAAAAAATGAAATTATCACAACCACTAGATCAAGAGATCTAATGGTGAAAAAGGGTGTCTACATGTCTACACTTATGAGGGTGTCTACAATGAACTTTTCACTATATATATATATATATATATATATATATATATATATATATATCTTCCTACTCTAATCTTTCTACTCTAATAAACAATTACAATTGTTGACACATGTCAACACTAGATTCATTCTCACAAAAGTTTTCCCTCCTAAATTTACTCCCTAATAAATTATATTTGATTGGAAATTATATCTTATTTTATAATCATGATATATTTTAATTTATTTATATTTATGGAATTATGATAATCATATATTAATTGAAATCGTACTTTTATTTAAAATTATTTTTTAAACGATTATTATTTTCATTTTTATAAATATTTAAAAAACATCACATTTATTTAATGTGTTTTCAAATATAATTGAGCAAATCATATTTAATATTTTAATTAATAAATAATATCTAATATTATTTTACAAATTCAATCAACATTGTGGATGATACTATTTATAGAGAAATTCATAGACAACAATCATGTTCATAATATCCAATATTAAGTAGTTTTTCTACCATATCAAATGATTCATGTTCATCCAATATGAAAATTTTAAACATCATGACTAAAAGAATTGTAAGTTTTCTAATGTATACCAAGATAACATTTTTTTAATTGAAATAACATTTTAATATTAGATTATAATTTAGATTTTATACTTAACAATCAAAATGTGTTCATTATAACTTGGAAAATTGTATTTTATTAATCCCAACTTTTGGGTATTGGCCACTAATAATCCCACATTTGAATATCCTTCCCAACAGTCCCAACTTTTCACCTATTTTTTCTTAATGGACCCCTCCGTTAGTTTTATTAACACTGTTAGGTGACTGATGACATGGCACATGACATGGAAATTTTTTTTTAATTTTTTTAATCCTTTATCCACGTGGCATTAAAAAATCAATTCTCTAAATAATCCCAAAAAAGAATCGTGAACCAGTTCATCCATCGCATATCTTTAACCTAAATCCCTAAATTCCAGTTCATCGCAAATCTTTAACCCAAATCACAAACCGTAATCGAATTCCAGTTCATATGCGATGTCGGATTTCATCTCTGTAAACGTTCACTTTGGAGGATTTCTTCCCCAAATCCCTAATTCCCAAATCGGTGTTCAAGGATTTCTTCCCCAAATCCCTAATTCCCAAATCTCTAAATCGATCTCTCTACCAAATCCGTAAACCAGAATCCCAACCAAATCCCGAAATCGAATAGTGAAATGAGTTCTTCTTCTTCTTCTTCCACCTCAAGTTGTATTTCCTTTGGAACCTCCACCAATAAAAGCTCGGCCTGGAAGACCCAAGAAGAACAGACGGAAGGATCCTCATGAAGACCCCAAAAGACCAGGGAAGTTGACTAAACATGGTGGTTCAACAACTTGTAGTACATGTAAAGGGAAAGGGCACAACAAGAGAAAATGTCCAGAAAAGGGTAAAAAAGTTGATGAAACAATCCAACCAAAAAAACCCAGGGGAAGGCCAAAGAAAACTGCAGCACCTCAAGACTGTAGTCAACCAAAAAAGACAAGGGGAAGGCCCAAAAAGTCAACTGCAGGAGGAGAAAATGCCACACCTGTTTAAGTCTATTTTGGTGGTTGTTTAAGTCTATTTTGTGGATTGTTCAAGTATGTTTAAGTCTATTTTGTGGATTGATCAAGTCTGTTTATCTCTGTTTTGTTGACTGTTAAAATTAGTTATTTAACTCTACTATGTTGACTTTTTTTGATTGCTGCAATCTTATATTATAGCTTGAGCTTGAATGAAAACAGTGGCTAAATGGTACAATGAAAACAGTGGCTAAATGGACAAAATAAGAGCAGTGGCTAAATGGTTAAAACATGGACAGTGGCTAAATGTGCCATGCATTTTTTAGGTCTTTGGTCTCATTTAAGCAATGCATTTTAAAGTACATTACACATTCTATTGTCCAACTCGCCATTCAAGCAGTGGCTAAATGGTTAAATCCATTACATTACAATGCACCAATTTAAAGGTCATTTACAGTTGACTTTTTTGTCCAACAAGCAACCATCATTCCATTACAAAACAATGCACCAACAGTGGCTAATTACAACAGTGGCTAATTCAAGAAACCAAAAAGGATCCATACATTACAATGCATCATTCCATTACAAAAGCTTCCTTACATTACAAACCATCAAAACAACAATGAGAGTATATAAACTCCAATTACAACAATCATAATTGCAATGACATAGTGTTTTATAGAGATGACATTCGTCATTGCAAGCATTTTCAACTTCTTATTTTCTTCCAATAGCATCGTCTTCTCCACTTCTAGGTTTGCAACCTTCATCTCCAATGCATTGTATTTCAATCCAACATCTTCTTTTCCAAGTACAACATCTACAACTTGTTTCCACATAAAAAAATTGCATTCTGACCTCTGTATTACGGATTATACAACCATAAAAAAATTGCATTCTGACCCAGCGATCCTTTTCACAGCGACAATATCATGGTTGCAATACACATTGCCATCGATTCCAACTTTAAAAATTTTAGGTCTTTTGCGTGAACCAGAGGTGGAAGAAGAAGAAGAAGAACTCATTTCACTGTTCGATTTCGGGATTTGGTTGGGATTCTGGTTTACGGATTTAGTAGATAGATCGATTTAGAGATTTGGGAATTAGGGATTTGGGGAAGAAATCCTTGAACACCGATTTGGGAATTAGGGATTTGGGGAAGAAATCCTCCAAAGTGAACGTTTACAGAGATGAAATCCGACATCGTATATGAACTGGAATTCGATTACGGTTTGTGATTTGGGTTAAAGATTTGCGATGAACTGGAATTTAGGGATTTAGGTTAAAGATATGCGATGGATGAACTGGTTCACGATTCTTTTTTTGGGATTATTTAGAGAATTGATTTTTTAATGCCACGTGGATAAAGGATTAAAAGAATTAAAAAAAAAATTCCATGTCATGTGCCATGTCATCAGTCACCTAACGGTGTTAATAAAACTAACGGAGGGGTCCATTAAGAAAAAATAGGTGAAAAGTTGGGACTGTTGGGAAGGATATTCAAATGTGGGATTATTAGTGGTCAATACCAAAAAATTGGGATTAATAAAATCCAATTTTCCTTATAACTTTAATAAAACTTTGTACTCACCTAACTTTCTATGAATTAATAATTATATATATATTTTTATTGATTCAACCCGTATAACATACGGGTTCTATCCTAGTATATATATATATATATATATATATATATATATATATATATATATATATTTAGTAAATTACAATAGAGGTTCCTGAGGTTTATCGAAATAACGAAAGAGCTCTTTAGATTATTTAAATTACATAAAAGGTCACACACGTTTACTATAGAATAACAAAGTAGGTCCTCCCATAGTATGTATGGTTAAGTTGACTCATGTAAGAATCACATGATGACAATTTGGTAATTCTTCCTTAATAATTTTCAAATCCCAACCCTAAGGGATCTCTTTCGTTATTTCAACAAAGCGTAGGGACCTTTGGTGTAATTTACTCTATTTATAAATTATAATTTTTAAATAGAAACAATACATGTTATTTACTTAAAAAAATTATAACTTTATTATATTATATATGATGACGATGATAAATAAAATTTTAAATTATATTTGGTAAACTAAATAAAAAAGGCCTACGAGCCGACTCGATCTTTATATGTAAAGCTTGAACTCGAGCTTGTTAATTAAACGAGTCATGTTTCAAAGCTTTAGTTCTCGCTCGGGCTTGTTAATACTTGGCTCATTTTGAGCTTTTCACGATTCTATCTCAAGTATGGGTAAAAAAACGGACATGTGAACTGAACAAATAGGTTTTGGGTTTCTAATTGACATATTTAATCTGTTTAAGAATTTTGGTCATGTTCAGATGACCTGCTTAACCCGATTAGTGAAATGAGTTGGCTCGTTTAGTGAGATGGTTTGACCCACAAACTAACCGGGGGGGGGGGAGGTACTTTGTTATCATATAGTAAATGTGTGGAACCTTTTCTGTAATTTAAATAATCTAGAGACCTCTTTCGTTATTTTAACAAACCTCAGGGACCTCTTTCGTTATTTTAACAAACCTCAGGGACCTCTTTCGTTATTTTGACAAACC
Organism: Deinandra increscens subsp. villosa; assembly: GCA_039602395.1. NCBI lineage: Eukaryota > Viridiplantae > Streptophyta > Magnoliopsida > Asterales > Asteraceae > Deinandra > Deinandra increscens. The sequence continues at coordinate 17,996 of JBCNJP010010544.1, forward strand.
TCAGGGACCTCTGGTGTAATTTACTCTTTCTTTTTTAGGGTATCCCCAATACTCTCCGCACACTTTTTCCACCCCGTGTTTTTTTCCTGCCAACTTCACGCCACATCATCGCCACACACTCCCTGTACTTTTTAAGTTTTATACATTCCCCACACTTTCTTTTTTAATATTATTCTATTCACTCAAATTAATTTTAAAATAAAACAAAATAAAAAAACTACAACGCAAATAAAACATACATTTTTTAAATAAAAGAAAAATTACGATTTGAAAAAAAAATAAAAAATAAAAATAGAAAGTAAAGAAAATTACATTTCCAAAATACATAACATACTTTTCGTAAAAATTAAAGAAAAGTCACATCTCCTGAAATAAAGTATTTAATATGTATATATTGGGAGAGGTTATTGTGAGAAGTTTAGTTTGAACTAGCCACTTACCCGGGTAAATACCCGGGCCTAAAACATAAAAAAAATATATATAGATATATATACTATACAAAAATTATTATCGGTAAAACAATATTCAATAATAATAACAAAAATTCAATAACAATTACAAATTTGAGAAGACATTACGCTTCTTGTTCTCAACAGCACGTGGCACACAACTGTTGGTTGTCTTCAGCTTTTTAATATTCACTACTTCTCAATAATCTCTTATGCGTATATTCTGTCCTTAAATATTCAATTAAACACACGACAAACAGTCAAACTCCTGTAAATGGTTGTTGCATAAGAAGACAGTCAAATCAACAAAGTTGATGTTTCTGAATCTTACACAGAGAAGAAACATTCAATTAAAACTATTTAGTGATTCAAATTGAAAGAAAAGAAAAGACAACATTTCTGAGAAAACCAAAATCAGTTATCCAAAATCAAAGATGGTTACCTGCAATTTTGGCTTGAGACATTAACGGAATTCTTCATTGTCCTCTTTGTTTATTTAGTCATCTCCTATAGAAAGAATGGGTTGCACCCATTAAAACAGAAATGATGAACCGCCATTGAAAAACACCCAAAATATTTGGAAACCTAATTCTCTTTTGTGAATTGCTTGAAGATTAAAGAAACTGTAATGTAATTTGATAGCATGTAGTGCTCAGTTTTGTGAGTTTCCTATATCGAAAAGTTGGAGTTGAAAGAAAACACTACATACTTCTGTTCTTTATGTTTATTTTTTTAAACACAATATAATTGAGTTTTAAGCTTTTATATCCTTTGTATAACTTCTTGACTTCCATATATAGTCATGGGTTTCAAACTTACAGATCTCTTATTTACTATTTCAAAAGACTAATTTCAATCTAAAGCAAAAAAAAAAATAAAACCTTGAATCGTCAATCTCCTATATCTGAACTTTCAGAATCGTTCAAAATAGAAAACATGGGTTAGAAACAAAAGCTGAATCCCTTGAACCTTGAAGGATTGAATCTCGATTTGCAATCAAATGTGGTTCAAAAATTAGTAAAGTAAATTTGAAAATCATATATGGAAATTAATAAATTAGAAATTCAATTGTAATTAAAAGTTACTAAAATTATGAAAATTAAGTATTAACATTCGAATTAATTAGTAACATGTTAATTTAAAAATTAAAATAATAAATGCCAATTAAATATAAACAAAAATATATATTTTAAAACTTGCTAAAACTAATAAACTAAGTTGAAAAGTTAAATTTTTTACTATGAAAATTAATAAATTTGAAACTCAATTGATATTAAAAGTTGCTAAAATGGAAGTTAAATATTAATATTTGAATTAATTTGTAACAGAATAAATTTAAAAATTCATATTATATAAACAAAAATATATATTTTCAGACTTGCTAAAATTAATAAACTTAATTTGAAAAGTTAAAATTTTGATTAATGGATTTCAATATTAAATGTTAATTTCCATAATTTTAGCAACTAATTTAGTTAGTAAACCATATTTTCAAAATTCAACTATAAATTCGATTTACTAATTGACGTTTCAAATTAAAAAAAAAATTATTAATGCAGATAGTCAACTTTAAATTGTATAAATTTAGCAAATAAGTTAGTTACTTATTTATATTTTAAAATTCAACTTTAAATTTAAGTATAAATTTAAGTTTATTAATTGAGTTTTCTAACTTTATTAATAATTCACATTTTTTAAAATATTATTTCGTAATATTATCACAATTTACAAAATTCACTAAAACTAATATATTATATTTAAAAATTTATCAATAGAAAGTGAAACATACCATTGATATTTGTTCCCCAAAGAAACTCACATAGCCTTCTTTCTCTATCTTCTTATCAACTACATAATTGCCACCAAACCCATTAATCATTAAAAATTTCAACAAAAAAATATTAAAAAGAAACCCATATAAGAATATGGATGTGAAAATACTACAACTTTGTACATTTGTTGCATTACCATACCATTTATTTAAATTTATTTGCATGATATTGCTTTTTTCTCAATGATGAAATGTTGGAACGTGTTAAATATATTTTGCAGGTATAAAGGTATATGTTTATATTTTACTAACCTATCGAAACAAGTTTTGTTAGGCATTTAGATGCAGGTAATGTTATGCAACACCATTTTGGATCTTGTGGTATTTATCTATTACGCATGAGGCAGTGAACATGTGGTGGAACTCTATTAAGAAGAACGATAACCAGAGTTAAGAAATTGTGTCCTCTACCGTTAGAAATGTCGCTTCCTACTCCAATCAGCTATTGGATTGTCTTTAAAAACATATTGCTCAAGTTTGAGAGTTTTACATGAAGATCATATAACATTGGTCGCTTAAGGAGTTGTACATCAAAGGATTAAGAAGCAAATCAACCACTATAAAAGTACCGAGCACACAACTTAAGGAACCGCATCTCAAGAGACAAGAAGATCGATGCTACTCACATAAATCATACATGTCAAAATGAGGGGGAGACAATACGCGCTGCACTCTTTTTCCCTTAGCTATGGTTTTGTCCCACTGGGTTTTCCTAGCAAGGTTTTTAATGAGGCAGCATCCTCAAAGCGTATTGAAATAATAATATATATATTTTTTATTACATTCTATGGATAGTCAAGAGGGAGTATTATGAATATTTATTAAGTGACTATCCATATCTCATAACCCCTATTTCATTATCATTTATCATTATGTTGTATTAATACCATAGTCCTATAAATAGTGGCATTTGTATATGATCAATAGTATGAATGAAATGAGTTCTCCCATATACTATACAATCTCTTTCTCTCTATGTTCATGTTCATATCTTCTTATGTTTATATATATATAGATTGCTAATGGCCGTTGTTATTCAGCAATTATTTATTATTTATTATTTCGTATTTTCAGAGTTTAGAGGGGGGAAACAAATATTTTATATAAAGTAAGAAAACAAGAACACTTTTACAATTTGTTTTCCTTACACTTCCGTACACTTTAAAATCAAGGTTAAAAGGGAAGATTGTTAAAAATAATTCATTCCACTTTTTTCTGTTAAACAAACTTCAAAACACAAATATGTTTTAATTTCTTTTTACTTTCTTCTACTTTTATTTCATTTAGAAAATCGACTCACACTCGATATATGACAAAGAAATGGTTGTTGGTTATGTCTTATATAGAAAATAGAAGAGTTGGTACTCGCCATAAGTTGCAACTTTTGTGACTATTCGTTAAATTTCCAAT